>VDFB02335309.1:173619-220181 GCA_007258455.2 Sequoia sempervirens
TATATCACACAGATTTGATTCTTGTATAGAAATGTTAGCAGAGATAGAAGAATAAGAAGAAAAAGATGGATAAAAAAGAGGATCCAACAAGTCCACGAGTCATTAAGACTTTATAAGATATGATGATGAGTGATTATGATGATTTCTTATTAGGAATTAGGACTTTAAAAGGGTCATTTACCTTATGTTTGATAACACACGTAGGCACAATGCATCAAGGTATAAATAACTAGGATGGCATTGCACCTAGTATGATGGACTTTGACTCGAAAATTAGATAGGAGTACTCCTGTTCACACCTGACAAACATAACCTTGTTCAAAATTGAGTTCAGATATTTCTAACATTTTAGACCAAAACATAGAAAGGAAATACTTCCTATGTGATCAACAAGATGCCTAAAACATCCTCCCTACAAATCAAACAAAGAACCCATGACCAAGGGAATATTACAAGAACATCCAACAAGCACAACAGATAAAAGATAATGATTGTTGCCATATTCCTTTTTCTCTAAATCATTTTGATTAGATATCATCGAGAGGTCATTGGGATGAGTGTAATAAGATAAATCAAAAGAAAAGATCAAGTAAACAAACAAGCCAATATTCTTCATACCTCTAGCCAAAGGGGATGTGTTTTGTTTAAGATAAGTATCCAAAGTGATTCACCAAAGATAATGCCCATTGTAGGAATGATGCATCCTAGGACATGTTAGTGGATGGTGGCAAGTTGATAGGTTGTTTAAAAGGCTATTGATATAAGGTTTACTGACATGTTTGCGAATGATCAAGAGTTTGATTTTGCATTTAAAAGTTTGTTGTTTCAATTTTGATTTTGCATTTGAAGTTTGCTAGTGTTGATTGTTGTGGTTGTTTCTATTTGTTTTTCCAAAGGATTGCATGCACAACGATTTTATCATGGGCGGATGTTTATCATGAAAAGAAAGAAATGGGATGGATGAATTTTTCAAATATTCGATTCGGAGCTCGTTACTTTATGCAATTTTGGGGTTTTTCAGATTTTTTATATAAATTTTCAACGTTTTTGGATTTTTGTGTGATTTTATGATTTTTTTTAATTTTGTGTCTTGCGGGCTGATCAAAGATTAGCCTTGCCTATGTTTAAGCTCAGAGACAACATAGTTCAGATTTTTGAATTTTTTTGACTTTGTGACCTATTTTGGGATTTTGATATGTTTTGGATGTTTTTGGTTTTTTGAATGTTTTCGGATTTTTGCATGATTTTGATGATATGGATATGGATATATGTCTGATGATATTAGTGATCTATTTTGGGATTTTGTTGAAAAATAAGCTAAGGTTGATTGATCATATTGATGGATTGATGATGATAACATTGTTGAGGATACACAACAATGCAAGGATAGTGTTAAGCAACACGAGGATTAGGATGGATATTCCAAGATGATGAGGGATTGATGATAACATTGTCGAGGATACACAACAATGCAAGGATAGTGTTAAGCAACACAAGGACTGGGAAGGATATCCTAAGATGATGATGGATTGATTGGACTTGATTAACCAGGATTGATGAAGCTTGATTTGGAACAAAAAACTATTTTAATGATTTGATGTGACATTGAAGCACATGTTAGATGCGACTGATATTGATGTTCGATGAAAGATAAAACTCGATAAGGAACATCTTCTTGTCAAAATATGCCATGGGCTAGTGTTTTGGATTTTGGATTACAAATGCTTGACCAATTTGATTTTACATTTGCCAATGTTTGTGTTAGGTTTTCCTTTCGGTGTTGATCTCCTTTTATAGGGATTGATCTCTTGTATTCTATTTTATTGTTCTGATAATATATCTCTGATATTACAGAGCTTAAAACCCTCTCTTGCTTTTTTCTCCATTCTCTTCCATGTGACGGTATCTCTTGCATGCAGTGTTCTTGGGCTCTGAAGTTGATCTGACAACTTCTACAGGGTTTGATCAGGCTTTCCAAGTTTTTTAGTTTGATTTTTGTGATCCGGGGGTTGCCTAATTTTTTGGGCATTTTGAGCCAAAACGGACATCACCATTGAGTCCGCAGCGCCCAAAAACCCCTATTTTCATATAAAGCACGACCGATTCGACCACAGTTGATCTGGGAAGCAAAAAAAATTTGGCCCCAAGGCTGTACGGCCTCAGGGCACGATCTACGAGGTCAAAAAATTGCAAAAAAATAAAAAAATTCAAAAAAGCGCTTACATTTTAAAAGGGGGAACCACCGAGCGGCCACCCCTGCACCGCCCGGTGGCCACCCCTAGTGGCGGACTCAGGAGGAGCCACCGAAGCTCCAACCAGTGGCCTCTCATTCTTCACCGCCGCTTGATGGCCTCCTCTCATCCGTCGCTCCGGAGTCAGGTAGCCACCGCCCCTTCCCACCGCCGTGCCACCTCAAGCGCCCGCCACCGGTGTTTTTCGCCATCGCTGCCGCTCCCAGTTTAGCCCCCGCGGGCTCCAAGCCCCAGCCGGTGGTCACCAATGTGACCAAGTGCTGCACCGACAGCCCTTGACCACCGGACCCCTGGCCGCGCATGTGACCAGGGGCTTGTTTTTTTTAGCCCCTGAGGGCTTTGGGGACCCTGTTGGACTTTTTCGAGCAATTTCACGAAATTGGGTGTAAAATGGGCATATGATCTCTGTTTTTTTCAAACGAGATACCATTGGAAAGCTGATTTCAGCACCATTCTGATGGATCAGGTCTGATTTTTTGGTTTTTCCGTTTTGATGCTGTTTTCCTTAGTCAAAGTCAGAACTTATTTTTTGCACTCCCGGAGCCATATCTTTTGCATACGGGCTCTATTTTTTGCAAACAAATAGGCGTTGGAAAGGTGTTTCTATGATATTTCTAGATCTATCATTTATTTTTCCAGAATTTTTCCCAGGTACTTTTTATTCAGTTTTTTGTGTTTTCACACATTTGTCAATTACTTGGACTTTTTGGCACCTAGAAATGATTTGTTTCCATGGGATGGCATCTGTTGATCTAGTTTATCAGTATTGAGGTCATTTAGTCTCATATTTTTGTAATTTGAAGAGTTATCATGGGTTTTTCTACTCACCCTTCAGTTGTTTTTCTGGAACGGGGTAATTATGAGTCATGGGCAAAGGGAATACTTACACACTGTAGGTGGCCTAATATTTTTCCTTATTTGTATGATCTCATACCTGAACCAACAACTTCAAAGGGAAAACTAGCTTGGGATATCATTAGAAATCACATAGTAGGACTTATATGGTCTAGTGTTGATGATGACACTATGTGGGCTATATCGGGCATTGATTGTCCTCACTCACTTTGGACACGTCTTTGGGAGATCTATGGAGGCCCCAGTCTTTCTCCATTCCTAGAGGATCCTAATTTAGATTATCTTGTACCCATTGGTTGGAGAGAGAACACACCTTTTGATCATGATACTTGAGAGGAGCTTCAGTATTTAGACACCCTTACATATTCTGATGAATTAGAGGATTGTCTCACAGTTCCTACTCTTCAGACTAAGATTATACTTGTATCAACATCTTGTCATGTTGTTCTTGATCAGTTTGATATTGCCTCTTCTTTGGCTCCTATTGATTCAGTTAAGCAGTACATCATCCATCTTCCAGAGATAGCACCATGGGATTCTTTTTTCACAGACATTTCATTCTTGTTTGTTGAGTCTCGCATTGCAGATTTGGAGGATTACTTTGAGGATTTTTAGCTCCTCTTTGTTGACAACCATATTCCTGCTGTTAGCCCACCATCATCCGTGCATTTAGAGGTTGTTGTTCAGGAGTTTTCAGTTCAGTTTGGATTTGACATCTTTTGTTTCAGTTCAGATAGAGAGATTCTTCAACATCCTATCATGGCACACATCTTGAGACATCTTGGTCCTTCTCTTTTCACAGGGTTTCTTTGACATTGTCATTTGCATCTGTTTCTTCCCAAGGGGAGGAATATTATCTGCCGCTTCAGGATATCTTTCTGGATTCTACATCAAGCATCTACCATTGCGACAGGATTTTCTTCATTGTGGGGGGGGGGCCTTCTAGTCTCTTTCTATTTCTCTTATGGAGACCATTGTATATGTACTTATATGATAGAAGTTGTCTATGGGGGGTATCATGTTATCCACCTCCTATCCTTCTTTTCTTAGTGTATTGCATGCTTTCATCTCTTTTTGGAGTAGAGTTTTTTCCCATGAGGTTTTCTCTATTTCTCCACTTTATAGAGATTTGGTTGTATTCGGGTACCTGATCAGGCCATGTTGTCGGGACCCTCTGTTGTATTGTAGTTCCTTTTCTTTCTTCTGCATTGTTTGTAGCTGCATTGTAGCTCATCTTAAGGGGGGGTGTTAGAGTAAAGTAATTAATTAACTTTACTCTCCTCTTAAGATTTCACTTTATGCACATATATTAGTCATTTAATAATTAATATTAATTATTAAATGCACTCACCTTAGGGTTAGGTTTTCCTTTCGGTGTTGATCTCCTTTTATAAGGATTGATCTCTTGTATTCTATTTTATTGTTTTGATAATAGATCTTTGATATTACAGAGCTTAAAACCCTCTCTTGTTTTTTTCTCCATTCTCTTCCATGTGACAGGTATCTCTTGCATGCAGGTGTTCTTGGGCTCTGAAGTTGGATCTGACAACTTCTACAGTTTGGATCACCACATAAGTTGGAGGATATAGATCAAGATTTATTCTCAAAGAAAGATGTAAATATCTGCCCCTAGTGTCTAGAAATGTACGGAATGCCATGGGTGGATGCTTGGATAGATGTGTGGATGGAGGGATATGGATTATCTTGTGATAAGATAAGGTGTTCAGATAAAGAAAGCTCATTTGGATAGTGCTTCATGGCTCATATAATGTTGGGTAGGATAGGATCAATGAAATGGCTCATGTCAAGATGTCCATCATAAACAAGTGTAAAGTGTAAACCAAAATTTTATCAAGATCAAGATAATGTGGAAGATGGATGTAGATGGATGAAAATGGATTGGATAAATGCTTAATGGATGAATGGATTTATTATGGATAAGATGGATGGAATGTTGGATTTATTATGAATGGGATGAGATGCTTGATTCTTACACATGATGCCTATTTGCTATTTTTTCATCATGGTACCTAACCAAAGCACCACCAATGTGGTTTTCACTGGAGGATGATTTTATTTTTCTTTACTATTTTCAATCCTTTTTTTTTTTAGATTTTCATATGTTTTGATTTTTTTGTATTTCTCTATAATATTTTTAAGCTTATGTTGAACCACCTAGTAGTGTTGATGTAGATTCTTTTTTCATAATGTGCCATTGATATCTTTCTTGGAGAAGTGTTTCCAAGATACGTGCAGTTGAATACAAATTTTGAGATTCTTGATCTACTTTGTTGATATTAGAGTTAACTTTGTCTATGTGCGTACATCACGAGAGAGTGCCTTTTGAATCCTTATGATGAAGGGTTGTTGCCAACACATGGTCAATGTGAGAATTGGATATCATGCATGGAGGCATGGATGGAGTGTGTTTGGAATAAAAGATGGATTGGTTGATAGTTTGGAACCTTCACCTCTCCAAACTTGGGAAGATGAGCAATGATGGGTGGATACGAAGTGTACATGGAATTAGGACCAACTACTTGATATACTTTGTACGTCACTTGAGAAACCTTCTTTTTCCTTTTTTGGACATCTTTGATGGATACTTTTCCATTTTTTATTTTTCCCCGTAGATTCTTTAACTAATGGAGTTTGATAGGGATAATATTTCTTTGTTTTCTTTGGTATCCACTTGTATTTGATTTTTCCGTTATGATTCCCAACTTATTTTTATTTGATGTTGTTTGTGTTTTGATTCACATCATTCTTTTAATGTTGGTCCCAATTTTTGGATGGGGTGATGAGTGGATGGAGATTCATGATGTGTTTGGTTGTAGTATTAGCATCGGTTTCATCATAATGATTCTTCATGCTCCCTATGTTGATGTTTGCTTGAGACATAGTTTCCCCCAATATGGTGGTAGTGGAACCTTTGTTCTTTGATTTTTCTTGTTTTGAGACATCTTGTTCAGTAAGCATTCTCTAATAAATTATCACTACAGATGATGTTATTTCAATTGTTGCTTTGTTGACTCCATAATATCTTGCTTTATCTGACTTGTTTCCTTGAGTGGATAATGTTGGATATCTTCATACATGATGTCCTCAATCTAAATTTGGGATATATCTTATCCTGATGTTGACAATTCAATTTGACTGTAGGAATCAATAACTTGCTCTTTTTGTGTAATAATGTCAAGAGTAAAGGAATCTTGTTCTAAATAAAGATCATCTATGTGTCCATCCAAAGAAAGCATCCCATGGGTAGATGGAGGAATATGTTCCATGAGGATTTGATCATCATTTGAAACATCTTTTATAGATAAGAGAGTGTCCATTAGATCATTGTAGTATCTTGGAGATACAAATTCTTGATCTTGGTTAATTTTGGAATTGATTTTGACATACTTTGGATCGAGTTCTTAACATGGGTCACTTTCAAAGGATGGATTGCTTATAAAGGGTTCTTGGAAATATTCATTAGGAATGGGAAGTGGCTCAATATCCTCTTGATCTTTGATTGTACTTGGATCGAATTTTGAGTTGAGCATTCCTTTAGTATCTGCAACCATGAGGTCAAAGGATGCCAATATGTCTTGGAAAGAACCATTACTAGACTTTGGTGAAAGATGTTGATCATGCTTTGGAATAAATTCTTGAGATATGTCCTCTAACTCATTAGGTGATGTAGATACATTTTCAACATGATCATTGGTCGATGGATTGTGGATTATGTCAATAAGATCAAATAATTCTAACACTCCTTGAAATAGATCATCGTCAAATATTATTGAGGGATTTTGATCATGACTAAAAAATGACTCTTGATGCATGTTGATTTGATCATTGGATGAGGTAGAAAAATATTCAAGGTGTTCATTGATGGATAAATCTTGATCATTGTTTTCAACAATTGTGGTGGAGGGATTATCAATGCTATCACTAGTAGTTGAATCTTGATTATTGTCCCCAATAGTTATTATGTTTTGATCAATCAGGTCTTGGATGAGATTTTTGAGTCGAATGCAATTTGATGTTGTGTGCCCCTTTATTTTATGAAATTCACCAAGGTGGTTCTCATAATTATACCCTAGTGGTTTAACTTGAGGCTCTTGATAATTATCATACATGAGGATTTTGATGAGATTTTCTTATATCAATTGTTGCATGATTGATTTGATTGGTTCCCCAAGTGGTGTGTATTTTCATTTGTTACCTTGGGATATTTTTACTTTAGATTGACCTTGTGGTGATTGATTTTGGAGATGTGGTGATTGATTTTGGAGATGTGGTGATTGATCTTCGAGATGTGGAGGTTGGGTTTGTTGTTGATGTTGTTGATCTTGATATCCGACTTCTTGACATTGGATATATTGTTCTTGATGTGGTTGTGGACACAATTAATGCTTTGATGATATGGTTTAACCAATGTAAGGGTGTATTGATTTTGGGGTGGAGATGTCTCTTGGCGTAGTGAATCAACTATTTTGGTAAGTGTAGCAATTTGATCTCACCAAATTTGATCTTTATTTTTATCTTGACACCCTTGATATAGTTGATTTGGCTTTTGTTCAAGCATATTTGGAATGTATACTTGTGGCGTTTGTATGGGATCATGGACAAATTGATTTTGGACAATTTTTTGATTTGAGATGATGTTCAAATTTGGCATTATAGGTTGAAATTGAACATTGTTGTGGTTGGGAATCACATTGCCTTGATTTAGGTAACTTTTATTTTGCATGGTGTTACCTTGACTTGGATCAATACATGGAGTCATTAACATTTTTTTTGGACTTTCAACAACATTTGTATGATTCGCAAACATATCTATCCCAAAGTTTACCAAGTGTGGATTCGAAATGTTCATGTTTGGTAAAGTTGTACTTGGTATATTCAAATTTGGCATGTATAGATTTGGTGGGATAATGATGTTTTGTTGAAGACTCAAGCATTGATTGTTTGGTTGATAGATTTGTAGGTTTGGACTTTTATTTAAATATACCATAGGGAAAGGTGTTCCAAACTTTAGACTGGGCATACTCACATTTGTTGTGCCATTGAGGTTTGTAAGAGATAGTGATCCCATGTATGGATTGTATAAATGTGAGTTTTGATAATTAATTGAAATTTTAAGGCTTTGATAGTTTGGTTGATTTAGACCACTCATGATGTATGAACCAAGTTTATATTCCATGTTTTTCTTATTTTTTTACCTTGTTGGCCTCTAAAGGATTTGGGACCAATGATGAGATGAAGGATGAAAGGGGTGAATGATATAGGTGTTGAAATTTTAGGAACCTTAGAGGGACACTAGACTTTAGGACTTTTGGATTTTTTGATTTGGATTGGATTTTATTTTATTTTATTTTAGATTTGATTTGGATTTGAGGATTTAAATAAATCAAAATGAGCTAAATAATGATTTTAGACTTAATTAAATAAAGTCTGATTTATTTAATTAAAGAGAATGGTGTTAATTTTAAATAAAATAAAGATAAATTTATTTAATTTAAATGAGAAAAATTTAGAGATTAATTAAATAAAATGAATTATTTAATTAAAAGATGGATTATAGTATTAATTAAACAAAATAATTTATTTAATTAAGAGATGAAATGTGATGGATTTAATTAAATAAATATTATTTAATTAAATGACTAGCAAAGGAGATAATTCAAGATGAACTGGTGTTAGTAATTAGGATTAGGTGCACAAGATCAATTTGTATTTTATCATGTCTACAACAATATTACTATGGCATAGAAGTAAATGTACCTTCGATGATTGAATATGGTTCAAGGAACATTTGACAAGCACACATCATCCTTTTTGTAGTCTATCTTATGCATGTACTAAGTCTCAAATTGTATACTCATATAATAATAATAAAAAAACCTTATCCATGTTATGATATGAATGAAGAAAATGGGATGGGATCCATACCCACATCTCTTGTAACTATAAAACTCATATTTATATTGGGATACATTAAATTGTCTCAAGGAGATTCGTGTAAATTGTATTCATTTATTCGTATGGTCTACACTCCATACCTTTGAGCGCCATGATGATGGTTCATGTTGAAAATGGTGATTTTCCTTGTTTGTTAAAAAAAATTGTTGATTGTGTTTTTTCCCTAAGGGCTAAAATTATGGGCATGAAACATAGTAACCATATCATGAATAACAAGCATAGTCCCACACAACCCAGGACTTGCTAAATAACCAATCCATAGATCCTTTGCCATGAAGTATCCCATATGCAAGTTACCTGAAATTATTACACACTCCCAAACTTAACCATTAACACTTGCTACCAAGTGTATACATCTAAAAATGGTCATAGTTAATCAAGCTTGATAATTAATTAAATATGAATTATTTCTAAAGTAATCTACATATAAATAAATTTAATTATTTATTTATATTGTTCACTTTTATAATTCTTCTACCGTAATTAAATTAAATAAATTTTATAATTTATTTATATTAATTATCATATTATTGTAAATTTGAATATTTAAATTAAAATAATGGAATATTCTTCCAAACACTTTCTTCATCTCACAGTTAAATTAAATATTACAAATATTTAATTTAACACATTTTTTCTAATTTCATGCATAATTACCTTCCATTTTCATATCTCACACATAATTAAATATTAAATATTTAATTATGGAAACTTCTAAATCCATTGTCACATGTAATTAAATAAATTTATTTATTTAATTATGGGATTTATCTTCAACTACAAAACAAACTCATAACTAAAGATGACAAATAGAAAGTTGCCTCTATTTTTGAGTGAAAGATTTTGTGGGAAGGAAACATCTTCCATTATTCTCTTAACCTTCTATCTTTTCTCAACTTCCAGAATCTCTCATCGTTCATCTTGACAAGTTTGATTTCAACCATTGATCACATCATCCAATCATAATCTTTTGAAAACTCTATAAATACCTCTGTGAATCCAAGCATTGGTTACACACACATACATGCATTAGAGACAGGCGATTAGCATTTTAGCATTATTATTATCAGCTTTAGCATTCATAATTTTGTAATTTTACATTCTAGTAATCATGTTTAGTTTAAGCATGTTAATCATATCTTAGCATAACATGCATTCATCTTTAATCTTGTTCTCTAGGAAGACTATTTGTTGAGCCTAGCATACAATTTGAGAGTGAGCCGGAATCAACAAAAACATTGGAGATAGAGGACGATAGGACAACATCAAGGATAGGATACTAAGTTTACATTCTTTTTATTTGATCTTTTGTTTTGATATAATGTCTTATTGGTGTGTTTGATTTAATGTTTTAATCTACATTTGATACACTTAAAATAGACCACACATTTCTGGCACCCACCGTGGGGCCTTTGCCCCATTTTTTTGACATCTACTTGTAGGTTTTTTTGACAGGATTTCACATTCTGGAATTCGGTTTTCTAGAAAATTTTGCATTTTAGCACATTTGTGGGTTTCCTTAGCGCATCTAGGGCTTCTTTTAGTGCTTCTGCAGGTCTTTCGACACATCTGGGAATTGTTTCAGTGCATCCGACAATTCATTTAGCGCATCCGTTTAGCTTACTTCATTTAAAATTGTCTAAATTTTCTTCTTTTTTTGTATTCTTAGATTAGCACATTTAGGATTTCTTTTAGCGCATTTAGGGTTTTCTGCAGTGCTTATGGGGTATGTTTTAGCACATTAACTATTTTTTTTAGCGCATTAACTATTTTTTTTAGCACATGCAGGTTGTAACTAAAACAAGTTTCTAAGTTTGATGCATTTCGCAGATAGGATCTTTTTTGGTTAAAAAGAAGCAACCCTAGGGTAGACACAACAATTTAAAATGAACCAATCCTAGGATAGACATGGAATTTAAAAAGTAGCAATCCTAGGGTAGTCACCACACATTGATTTTGCGGTTAAAATGAATCCAATGCTTGTTGTGAAACATCTTCGTATAGACTAAATCATTGTCATTTGGGCTCTAAAAAGAACAATGTCTGCTTTTTTTGTGGCAATAGGCCTATGCTCTCCCCTTAACTGGATGATCAAAATACCAAACTTTCCTTTTCAATTTTTGCAATTTTAATGTTTTATTACATCCTTTAGAGGACTTGATATTGTGGGAAAAATTACTCACCCAAGAGGAACGACCCAAGTGGGTTCAAATTGGGTCGGTTCAAACCAAAGCCAGGTTATCCCCACTATAAAATTTAAAGAAAATCTAGTGAAACCCACTTTTTTCAGTAGTGTGCAAGATAACCATCCACAAAGCCTTTGTTCTAAAGGTTGGGAAGTCTCTTGAGGTTGTTTATTATTGCCACACCAAACAGAAACCCTTACTACAAACCTAGTGCAGTAGCCAACTGTATCAGTTTCTAAACATCCTAATAATCACAGTGCAAGGGGAGGGAAGAATCTACCCCCAAGACACTCACCATATAACTGCCAAGGATCGTTTGCTCAGGGGATCTAGTATCCACTTCTGTCACTCTGAGTATGCACCTGGAAAAGACAAAAACACAAGCGCCCCTTCGGGGGTGACACAGCTGTGTGAGTCGACACAGTTCTAAGATGTGGGTTGTGGTTATTATGATGACCTACTTGAGTACTAAGAGTGACTTTCCTTGAATTGTCTTCTATGTGTAGAACCTATGAAAACACTTTTTGAAAACATTTTTGAACATACACTTGATGTTTATTATAGGGCTTAAAAAGAACTGTTTTCAAAGTGTTTATTGTGTTTTCAATCACATTAATTTAGATAAAAGACCATCCAAAATGAACATGCAAATTTTTAGCTGAAACTACTCAAAACTGTTTAGAAAATTGCTTTGGAAAATTGTTTTAGCACATCTAGGGTATATCTTAGCGTGTATGAGGTCTATTTTAGCACATTCACTAGTTAGTTCAGCACATTTAAAGCCTTTTTTCGTGCATTGAGTGTTTCAGCACATGGGCTAAATATTCTGTAAATATTTTTTGGTCACTGTCAAAACATTTTTCTATAGCGCATCTAATACATATTATAGCGCATTTGAGGTCTATTGTAGTGCATTTGATTGTTTATCTAGCACATATGCTTGTTTTTGTAGCACATATAGGGTACAAAGTAGCGCATTTGTCACTTTTCCAGAATTGTTACTTTTGACATATATGAGTTTGTAACACCCTTGGTCCAGTAGCATTTTGACATTTCTCTCATGCTTAGAGAGTGGAAATCAACCAAATTTTTCTAGAAATTGATTGCCACTAGGATCAAGAAACCTAAGAAACATTTAGGTTACAAGAAAAACCTTGCAATGTAGAAAGTTTTTGTATAAAATTCAAAACATCTTGCTCCATTACCATGAGTTTCTCCATAGGTACCAAGATTTTGCTAGGGGTTTTACTGATGAGTATGTTGTAGAACCTTTATATTCACGAGCCTATTTCCAGAGAAGAGCTCTATCACAACCACACAATCACAATCAACCTCTCAACTTTGATTATCTACCACAACCTTCCATTGAATATCCAACACATCCCAATCAAATCCTTCAATGAATTTAATTAGGCTATACTTATCATTCTTCAAAAATAAGGATTAAATATTAAAAGTGCACTTTTCAAACAAATTCCTAAAAAAAAATTATTCAACTTCCCCAATAGGATTTTGATATCCTTCATCATTGGAAGCCACAATCAAGAAATAGGAATGTATTTGATCATATCATAATATTTTCATCTTATCGGATCAAAACATCATCTTTTTTGCACTTGTCAAACTATGATCTAAGTCTAGAAGAATATTTCTAAATCATATGCCTATTTTTATAAGATCTCAATATAATAAGTTAAAAGATGATATTCAACAAGAAGATCATACCCAAAGAACTCAAGAAGAAGGTGAGAGTATCAATCCCCTTTATAGTGTGACTCGTAATCTCCTTTTTAATGACAACATGGGTAAAAGAGAAGAAAATCCATTTTCTTACAACAAATACAAGGACATGAGAAAAAATCTTGTAGATAGTGATGATGAATGAGATGAAGAACATCACCTTAGAGAGGTTGAGCAAGATCTTAAATTTCACAAAGCCTTAGAAAATATTTTAGAGTGCAACAAAGAGAAATATTTCTTGTATTTGGATAACAAAGGAGCTAAATTGCCTCATGACTTTGATATTGAGAACTTAAAGAGAAGTCTTGATGAAACACCCTTGTCTGATCTTAGTGCCTTGTCTCAACAGATTAAGACACTTCAAGGAAAAATTAAATACATGCAAGGGGGAACCACAATGAAGAAATATGCTCTTGATGACATCTATCCTTATCCTTTTGATCGACGTCTCAACATGATCCCATTTCCCAAAAATTGTGAAATCCCAAAGTTTGATCATTATAATGGGAAATTTGATCCAAATGATCATATTAGAGACTTTTGAAATATGAATTTAGATTTTTCCCATGAGGATACATACTTGATGCATTTTTTTCCTAGGAGTCTTGGAGGCCAATCTATGGAATGGCTATCAAAAATCACATCGCCTGTCAAGACATTTGAGGAATTGATTAATGATTTCATATCACAATATTCCTAAAACATACAACATCAAATAACCATGATTGATCCCTGCAATACTAAACAAAAATCGGGTGAACCATTCATTACATTTCTTCATAGATGGAGAAGATTGTTTGCTAGATACCCATGCCATGTTCCTGAAAAGGAAAATATCACCACTTTCATAAAAATATTAGATCAAGAGATGAGATATTTTCTTAATCTTCATTGTCCTCCCTCTTTTTAGAAATTTATTGAAAATTCCATCACCATTGAAAGTGCTTTAATCTAGAGAGGGATAATAAAACTTGACAAGGACAATCCTAGCTCTTCAAATCACCACAACAGAAAATCTAAGTTTTGGACTCACAAAAAAAACATGGTGAATGATGGTGTTGTAGATGCAAATCATGTCTTGACTAAGCCATTTTTTCTTAGTACTCCAAGTTCTCCTCGCAACAATAACTATAACAATGTCAACTTGGTCACAAATCAAGGAAATAATCCTCCTCCTCCGAGGAATAACATGAATCAAACTTTTACTCCCAATCAAGGGAATGCCAACAATCAAGGTTACTGTGGAAACAATAACAACAACAATTCCTTAGGAAATACCTCAAGCATGAATCCACAATGATCTTCATTCTTCTCTAGCAGAAGAGCTTTTACTCCATTGGGCCAATCTTTAGAATCTACATTCAAAGAGTTGATGGCTAAAAATGTTCTTAATTTTACACCTTAACGCAACTTTGAACTGAGTGTGAAGCCTCCATCATGGAATGATGCATACTATTGTGATTATCATTGATACAAGGGCCATCGCACGAATAACTGTCAAGCCTTAAAAAATGTCATCCAAGACTTAATCGAAAATGGCACCATCACAATAGAAGGACACCAACAATCAAAAAAAGTTCACCAAGAATTTCGCAACCCTCTTCCCAACTATCAAAAGGGTGAGTCTTCTGGAAAAAGTGTGAATCATGTCAATGATCATATAATCAACCATATCTACACTAACAACGAATGGGTCAATGTTATAAAAGTTAAGGAGAAGATGGAATATAGACAAGTCAATGCAACAATAAGGGCACAAGCTAAAGTTGTCTTAAAGGGTGCTTCTTCAAAATCCATTGTGCCCCTACCTCAACATCAATATGACTTAGTCAATCAACTTGGAAAAACTCCTGCTTAGATTTCTATCTTAGAACTCCTGAAGATTTCCCCAACACACAAGTAAATTCTAGAAAAGGCCCTCGTTGAAACAACTGTATCCACTAATCTGGATGTGGACCGATTTCAAGCCATGGTGGGACACTTGTCCTCACCCACATGCCTCTCATTTTCCAAAAAATATTGTGTTTCCATGACTCATCCCCATAATTCATCATTATACTTAGAAGTCATGATCCACAAGTTTCATGTCAGGCGCATCCTAATAGGTGGAGGTGCTAGTTTGAACATATGTACCATGAAGTTAGTTCAAGATTTAGGATTTTTTGAGGACTCCATTGATCCCAGAAGAAAGATTACTATTAAAGCCTATGATGATGAGGAAATATCATCCAAGGGTTTAATCGTGTTTCCAATTAGAGTGGGACTAGTTATCAAGAATACTTTATTTCAAGTATTAGATTGTGATCTTGCATACATCTTGTTGGGTCGTCCATGGAGCCATGAAATGAAAGTTGGTCCATCCACATATCATCAATTTCCTAAGTTTCCTTATGATGGACAGGAGATTACAATACCACCTGATAATTCAAACAGTCAAACTTGTGCCAACATCAAAGCTAGTCAAGATACTTTGGTTCCCAATAACCAAGAAGCTCCTGTTAGTACTTCTCTCAAAGTTGATACAAAAATTAGTCAGTTAACCAATAACTTTGATAAGCAACTATGATTTAAGGAAAATGGAGTTGGTGAGTACTCTCTATCTTGCTAATCTTCCTGCATCGCCTCAATCACATGGGAAACCTTCTATCACACAACATTAGATATTTGTAGCAACAATATCAACACAACCACCAATAGAGCCAAGTACAAAATTTAATGGACGATTTATCAAAGAAACATTCCCCATGGAAGATTATAAGGATAGAGAAGTTATAAAGTGGCTCTATAAAGATGAAGACGAAATATTTCTCAATGTCAAGATACCAATTGAACAATATGGTAAAGGGTATTCAATCATGCAAAAGATGGGCTATGATGGCAATGGTCCTATCAGGAAAAGAAAAGGATTAGTTGAGCCTATTCGCCTTCCAGGACTTGTTGTAAAAGATAAAATAGGACTAGGCTATTATACTAACTCAAAAGAAAGAGTATCCAAGCAATTGCATGATACTGTCCTCACATTGCAAGAAGGTTTTGATACAAGAGAAGCATGTTTGACAACAATTCAAAATTTTGTGGATAATAACTCTAACATAGACTCTAGCAAATACAAATGGGACACCATCTACAATGATGAGTTCTAGAGGGACAAAAAGGTTGATGTGATACACAAGTACACCTCAACTCTAATCGAAGGTGAAGGGTCAGAATCCCAACCAAAAGGATCTGAATTACAAGGTAACTATGATTCTAGTGATACTGAGTCGGATTTAATCAAACAAGACAATCATGAGAATAGTATCATCATTGATTTGCCCCATACCTCAGATCCTACAGACAACTCTCTTATGACCATAGCCATAGCCGATTTCATGCAGCCTAATGACCCACTACCACTAATCCATCCTGATCTCATTGTTTGGGATCTATTTGAACCTATTGATATACCTATATTTCCAAGTGATGAATCTATCATGAACTTTCTTTCCACAAACGACACAAATGATTGTTCCACTAGCAATTTTTGGCATAGATTCTTTATCAAGCCTCCTAGCTGCAAAAATAAAAATAAAAAAGGAAGATCTAATGGTGAAAACTAGAATCTAGTAGTGTTAGATCAGACAAAAGATAAAACAAAGAGCGTATCAGATGGTGAAAACCTTTTTTAAGGCACTAGATGATGGGATACTTGACACTCTCCCAGAGCACTATCATGATTGATCACCTATCTTGATTGAGCCTACAAAAGAAGTTAATCTTGAAACTACATAAAAAACCAAGGATTCTACAGTTAGTTGCATCAATGACAGATAAAGAAGTACCTGAGTTCATGGAATTTCTAAGAGAAAATCAAGTCAACTTTTCTTGGTCTTATGCAAAAATGCTAGGTCTTGATCCCGATCTTATAATGCATCACTTGTCCATCAAACCAGGAGTTAAACCCGTGAAAAAAAAACTCAAAAAGATGCATCCTCATGTGGCACTACTAGTTAAAGAAGAACTCAGAAAACTCCTTGATGTGGGATTTATAAGATCAATCAACTATGCAGAATGGATCTCCAACATTGTTCATGTATCCAAGCTAGATGGAAGTGTCAGAGTGTGCACAGATTTCAGAGACCTTAATAAAGCATGTCCTAAGGATGACTTCCCACTTCCAAAAATTTATACTATAGTTGATCTGACAGCTGGCCATGCCATGTATTCACTAATGGATGGTTTTTCTGGTTACAACCAAATCAAGATTGCAATTGAAGACCAGGATAATAAAAAAAAATTCACATGTCCATGGGGGACTTATTGTTGGAACATCATGCCTTTCAGTCTAAAGAATGTTGGGCCTAAATATCAAAGGGCTATGACTAGAATTTTTCATGACATGATGCACACATTCATGAAAGATTATGTAGATGATATATTGGAAAATTCATACACAAGAGAAGGACATCTTGAAGTATTATCCAAAATCTTTGCAAGATTGGAAAAGTTCAAAGTTTGCCTCAACCCTAAGAAATGTTTTTTCGGGGTCACATTTGGAAAGTTCTTAGGATACATAATATCAGCAAAAGGGATTGAAGTACATCCTGCCAAGGTACAAGAAATCATGGAAATGCCTCCACCAAGGAATATCAGTCGGTTGAGGTCATTACAAGGATGACTTCAATTTATACGAACGTTCATCGCACAACTGGCAGATAAAAGTATACCTTTCACACATCTATTGCATAAGAATTTTCCTTTCAAATGGGATGACAAGTGTGAAATGGCCTTTCAACAAATCAAACAGTACTTAATGAACCCACCAGTTCTTGTACCACCAAATCTGGACAAACTGCTAATTTTATATATTGTCGCAACAGAGACATCTTTGGGGGCATTATTAGCATAGGAGGACTCTATAGGAAAGGAACACACAATTTATTACATCAACCAAACACTAACAAGTCATGAAATCAACTACACTTTCATCGAGAAGGCTTGTCTAGCAGTAGTCTTTGCCTCACAGAAATTTTGAAACTACATGTTAACCCATACAATCAATCTCATTGCAAAGATTGATCCACTCAAGTATCTGCTAAGTAAGGCTACATTAACAAGAAGGTTAGCAAAATGGGTCATGATCTTGAGTGAGTTTGACATCCATTATGTTGATCGCAAAGCAATCAAAGTACAAGTTATCGTTGATCAACTAGTTGAAGCACCACTACAAGCAGAGCATCCCATGCACATTGAATTTCTAGATGTTGATGTCTTCATTGCAGAATCCAAATAGCCATGGTCATTATACTTTGATGGTTCTTTCACTCAACATGGATCAGGGGCAAGCATACTCTTTGTCACCCCTCAAGGATATACCATTCCTTGGTCATATAGGTTAATGTTTCCATGCACCAACAACATAGCCGAATATGAAGCTTTAATCACTGGACTCAAGATCACATTGGAATGGAGGATCACAGAGCTACAAGTCTATGGTGACTCACAGTTAATCATTAATTAGATCAATGATGATTATCAAACCAAAGATGACAAACTATTGCCATATAAGAAGATGGTTGACGATTTCAAGAAGTACTTCATGGATATCAAGTTCATATAGATTCCAAGACTTGATAACAATATAGTTGATGCCATGGCCACGATCACATCATTATTTCAACTCCCAGAAAATCAGGCTCACTATGGATATCTAGTGGAACAATCATTTACACCTTCCTATGACACACCTGAAAGCCAAATCATTTTCCATTTAGTAGGATCCAATTCACCTTGGTATGGTAAGATTTATGCCTACCTAAAATATGAAATCTTACCAACTGACTTATCTTGTAACCAAAAGTGCAACTTTATCCTCCAATCCTCTCGCTATACTCTTATTGCTGACACCCTTTATCACTGCGGTCTTGATGGTACTTTACTTCAATGTCTTGAACATGAAAAATCTAACAAGGCTTTATAGGAAGTTCATGGTGGCATTTGTGGTACTCATTCAAGTGGACTAATCTTATCCAAGAAATTGATTAGAATGGGTTACTACTGGTTGATTATGGAGATGGAATCATTCACTTTCGTGAAGTACTCTAAATTCCAGATTCATGGGAATCTCATTTATGCTCTTGCACAAGAACTACAATCGTTCACGCTGACCTGGTGATTCTCTCAATGGGGGTTAGATCTAGTTGGCAAGATTCATCCTTCATCATCAAACAGACACAAGTTCATCATCACAATGATAGAGTACTCTCCCAAGTGGATTGAGGTAGTAACTCTTACTGATTTTACAGGAAAACAAATCTCATCATTCATACTCAACTATATTATTTTTCAGTATGGCATTCCCAACTCCATCATCACAGATAATGGATGATCGTTCAAGAATCAAGATGTTGATGAAATTTGTGAGTGATTCCATATTTAGTATAGATATTCAACACCGTACTATCCACAAGGGAATGGCCAAGCAGAGGCCTCAAACAAGACTATATCAAAATTTTTGAAGAAGACTGTGAATGATGCAGGGAAAGATTGGCATGTTTAACTAAATCTCGCATTATGGGCCTATAGAACTAGCATCAGAATGCCAACAAGAGCAACACTATATGCTCTTGTCTATGGAGCAAAATCCATATAACCTTTAGAGGTTGAGATTCTATCACTCAGGGTATCATTGAAGGGTCTCACAACAAATGATGAATATAGAGTTTCCTAATTGCAAGAGCTAGAACTTCTCGATGAGAAGAGATGACTAGTTGATCATTTGAAAGCATATCAACAGATGATGTCTTGCAGCTATAATCACAAAGTTAAACCATGTACCTTTTAGGTTGGTGATCTTGTTTTAAAATAGAACCCATGAAATCAACAAGACAGAGAGAAGAAAGGAAAGTTTGAACCAAATTGGTTGGATCCTTACGTGGTCATTACAGTATATGGTTCACGAGCATACAAGTTGTCAACACCAGAAGGGGACTTGTTTGATGAACCCATCAACAACATGCACCTGAAGAAGTATTATGTCTAAATTGATTATCATCATCCATAAAATTCCTAAAAAAAATACAAAAAATAGCAGAAAAAGTCCTAAAGAAATTTAAAAAAATCAGATAAATTCCTGAAGAAATCCAAAAAAATTAGAAAAAGTCTTGAAAAAAATAGAAAAAATAATATATATATATATATAATCAAAAAATCATCATAGGGTGAAAACCTGGAAACAGGTAGTCTATTGACAAGAAAAATACAAAAAAAAAAGAAAAGAAAAAGAAATTAAAAAAATGCAATAAACACAAATAGTGAAAATCTGGCAAACAGACGTTATTTGTAGCTCTCCATCTATTAGCTCATGTTTTGCACTTAGCTTCTCAGCCTTCATTTCATGCATCATCCTAGGGTCATAACAACATCATACTACCATCATTTTCCCAAAGCGATAATGTCTTACCAATGCTTGATTGTTGTACATATTCATTTTAGCAAGTTGTGCCAATACTGGGGGAAAACTTTGACATACTGAGACCAATCAGCTTTTAGAATTTACCGAAACAGGTAGACAGTGACATAAAATCCAATCAAATGAACAAACAATCAAATCATATGAACAACTATGCAATCATTGATCCATATCATAGTTTTCAACAAATTTCATATCATGACTCATATCTAGATGATCTGAAATATGAATAATGTTTGGAATAGCAACATTATATTTTGAACAATGGTTTTTTGATTTTCGCTATCATTCCTCTAGAGCACACTCGATGATGTACTGAACTAGAGTGGAGAGGAAAGAAAATGATTTTTCTTTGTTTGTTGTCTTGAGATTGACTATCAATTTGGTGAAAATATGTTGCGAGACATGATTTTCAAAGAATATCATTGATGACAGTTCCAAATTTGCATCAGAAAGTGGTTAATCTTTGTCTATCTATGCAAGAAATTCTCAAGTCATCTCATTTCAATTATACCTTGATGCTTGTGTTCACTTGCTATATCAAAAATCATGAAAGTTGTACTCAGGTCATCATCGGTGCTAATTTCCCCTTTGATGCTTGTAGATACTTCCAACATTTTAACACACTCTATGATGATTCAAGAAAGCTAACAAAGGGCTCAACAAATGGTTGGTTTCATTTTGTTGCATTTCATTTAGATCATTATATAAATCTGCATACTAGATTTACATCAAGGTTTGACAGGGTAAACAAAAATATCAATGGCTGTCATGTTCCTTTAGACTATTTATGGAGGACATTCAGACATTTGTTTCATTATCATCTTTCATCTTCATCATCATTCCATTAATCATTATCATTTCATCTAGGTCCTTTACATATCATATATTTTATCATTTATTCTCATATCATTTCGATCCTTTATCATTTACTCATCCATCATTATGCATTATCATATCATTTATCATTTTTTTTTCATAACATATGATTTCATTGCATATCATTGATTATTCTCATTTTATATCATCTTCATTTTATTTCCTGTCATTTAGATCCTTTATCATTTCATATCATTCATTTATCCATTAGGTATTTCATATCATTTTCATTTTCATATTATCTATCATCTTCATCTCATTAACATCTTATCATTTTTATATCCATTTCATTTTCATATTTTATCTTTATATCATCATTTCATAATCTATTTTATTTAACTTATCATTTCATCTCATTGTCATTTATCATTATCATTTCATCATTATTTCACTTATCATTTCACTTCATTATCATTTATCATTATCATTTCATCATCATTTTATTACATTTCATTACATTATTATTTATCATTATCTATTTCATATCATTTCATCAACATTTCATTATGTGTCATTTATCATTTTATCATTATCATTTCATCTATTTCATATCATTCCATCATTTCATTACATTTCATTACGTATCATTTATCATCTTATCATGCATCTTATTATTAATCATGTTCATTTCATCCCATTATTTATCATTTGTCACATTACATTCATATCATATCTTTCAATCATCTATCATTTTCATAACATTTATATATCATGTCATTTTTCCCATAACATTTGACCCATTTCACATATCATTTCAGATATTTTCCTAAATCATATACATACTACAGATTCATGATGCATAAACATCCATTTTCCATCACATCATTATTTATTGCATTTGAAAAATCCAAAAACAAACATTACATGCCTAAATTACATTTCCACATCATTTTTTTCATATATCCCATTGCACACTTTCATAATCAACATCCTAGGTCATCCACCTGCATGACATCATTAGTACACATCACAAATTACCATCATATCATGAATCATCCTGCATATCATGTTAGTCATAAAATCAATAAAATGCATATCAAAATCCATACTACATCATGTAGAAATACATGCATATCATATCATCACATAAAAAGCACACATCATCAAAACTCACCGCCGTTGCATATCATCACTCAAAAAAAATACATACAAATGTTCAATGTACAATGAAACTGAAAAGTATAGAGAGATACATGAGATATGATAAAAAAACAATGTACATGGTCCAAAATGATGTACATCAATAATACTGCATCAATAAATCAAGGCTACCTAGTAGAACCCCCTGGTGGAGCTGATCTAGAGGATGGTGGCCTACCACTACCCCCTACATTAGGATCCTGTCAAGGCCCTATGACCCCTTTTTTGTGTGTCGTAGTCTGTGATCTACTCCTGGATCTGTTATGGGACTGAGGGTAAGGCTCTCTACGGTCGAGAGGGAGAAACTCATGGTATCTAATCTGATAATGCTTAGCCTCCCTAGAAATCTTGAATCCCTCTGCAATGGCCTCTCACAAAGATGCACTCTCAACAGTGCCCATGTGTCTCTGAGCAACACCCTCTACCTCTACTGCCCTCTTTCTGAAGGAATCTCTCTTTGCTATCAACTAGGCCACTTGTGGGTCCAAGGAAAGAGGAGGTCCATGTGCCTATGCCTACACAAGCTATGCCTGTAACTGCTCTACTAAACTCTGAGCCTGAGCCAACTGGCTCTGTAATTGTACCTGTTGCCCCTAAAGCATTTGTACCTGGGCCTGCAGAGTATCTATTTGTGCTTGTTACACTATAGAGGAGACCATGATCACTGTCTGCCATCTAGTACCAAACCTTGGCCTCTGCATGATCTAAGCACTGCCCAAGATATCTTTCCCCTGCCTCATTGGCCTCTACTCATCCCCTCCTCCATCTTTTTTGTCATCCCCACCACCATCATCTGAGCTCTCCTCATCGCCACTCTCTGCCTCCTCTCCACTCTCCTCCTCCTCATCCCCTCTACCCACCACCTGCTCTCCCCCTACCACATCCTCTTGTTTCCTACCCCCTAGTTGTGCCATCAAAATGGGTGCTAGCTCATTTGGACATGTCAAATGAGGGAATGGGTGTGTGTTAAAATAAGGAGAGTACTCATCTGACATCCTTGCAACAGTAATATCCAGCCTATAAGCCTATGCCTCTGGTTGTAAACGGATATACTCTATATATTCTACCTGATATGAAATTTATGGCCCCCATCTAGGACCATCCTTGCACCTCCCATAGTGTGCAATGCCCTGCGACATCCCCTATGTATAGCCATACTATCTCTGTACTTGCAATGCCAAAAAATTCTCTATAGTAAATGGGGCCCACCCTATTAGATGTCAGGGCATACATACAAATGGAATCTCCAGATGATCAGTATCCCATGCCTCACAATTTGTGTACGACCTCCATATCACTAAATCAATATCATCTAGAATTCATCGCTAGTACTCCAGCTTGCCCAGCTTGGGCTAGACAAGTGGACTAGAATATGCATATACATATGGCATGCCTGGTGGCCTAGCTCTAGGGCACAGTGGTTTCATAATAACAATATGCTCCCATGCCTAGATCTTGAGTAGGGTAACACCACAAGAAAAACTGGATGATCTGTTGTATACTACCGGATGCAAATCATGGTATAAATGAGCTAACATGCAACTCCCCCAGGAATATCTTCGTTGCTAACCTATCATCAACTCAATGATCATCCTCCTCCACCCAACTGATAATCCCTTTGACCAGCGGTTCAAAAAAAGGAAGCCTCCAATGAATGCACACAAAACGGTAGGTAAGGCCGGATATCCTCTAAAATCTGCCCATGGCACCCAATACCCTACTATATGATCATCCCCAAACATCCTCCTAAGTGCATCTGTCCCACCTAGATCCTTGTGGTCATAAACCATAAAAGCACCTACCATAGGAATCCCCAGAATCCTGTATACATCCTTAGGGGTCACAATCATCTCACCCATTGGAAAATGAAAGGTGTTATGCTCTAAATGCCACCTCTCTGCTAGTGTGTTCAACAGTCCTTTGTTGACCTAAATCAGTGGCATCGACAATAAAGGTCCCAACCCACATTCCACTATCAACTATACATCTGTAGGTATTAGATCTTGTATCTGATCCCAACATACAGGGAAGTGCTCTTTTATTTGGAGGTTTTTGAAAACCTCCTATTTTTTTTCATCACAAGGACAATCAATCATACTCATATCATGACTCATATCAACGTGATCTATCTACTTCACATCATACAAATCAATCAAACTCATATCTATCTATCAAGTCAACCATATCAAGTGACCCATATCAAGTGCCCCATATCAAGTGACCCATATCAGTGACCCATATCAGTGAACCATATCAAGTACTCTATTTAAGTGACTCATATCATGAAATCAATGCAAAATCCATCTATCTGAATATCAAATCAAATCATCTTCTTATTTGTACTTTAGTCACAAATACAAATATGTTTAAATCACATCATCTACTATTTCCTTTCTATCGCAACAAGCAAATTTATCAAAAGTCATATCAAGCATCTACTCTTTGTTTTCTAGAGCAAAGTTATCAGACACTCCATCAATTATTCTACTCTTTTTTTTCGTTCAATGGAAACAAAGTTATCAGTTATCTACTATTTTTTTCTATTTTGGGAAACAAAGTTATCAATTCCTCGTCAGATTTATATCATTTCTATCCATATTAGTATGATGAAAAGACAATTTTTTTCTATCTATTGACCAAAGAAGCAATATTCATCATCATTTTCATCAACCAGGGCATTCTGCCTAAATCTCCTAAATGCACTAATCTGTGGCCTCTATGCGCTAAAACCCAAATGCGCTAAAGTTTCCCCCCAATGCACTAAATCACCCTATGCACCATTTTGTGCCCCAAATGCACTGAAGTTTTCCCCCTATGTGCTACTTCCCTATATGCGCTAAAAACCCTATGTGTATGCACCATTTCATCCCCCCAATGCATTGAAACCCTATATGCGCTATTCTATTTCCTATATGCGCTATAGTCCCAATTTTCTACAAGCATCCTAATGTGTTATTTCACCTATTGAATGCGCTAAATTGTTTATTCCCTAAAAGTGCTAAATTACATCCTATATGCACCAAAAGAAACTTCGAAAGCACTAAAACTCCTACTCTATGCACTAAACCGAGATGTTAAAACCTAAATCTATGCTAAAATGCATAAAAATTTGGTTCAAATTACACATTTTCAAATCAAATTGGGTTGAATCGACTCACCGGTGGTCCATACGTGGCTGGTCTCTGATATTGGTGGGCCCGCTCGAATCTATGCCTATGATAAGGAATCTCCATCTTGCCAAGTCAGCGTCAGAGCACAAAATCACTAAAGTTAAAAGGTGAAAATGACTTGCCCTCTTTACCCTTTTACCTTTTAAAGGTCAACCAAGGTGGGTTTTTGCAGCATTTTATTTTTATTTTTATCTTTTTCTCAAATTTTGACTTTATTTTTCAAACTGGGGCATCTTTTAATCAATTATTGAGAGCTAAATCACTCCATCCCTCTCATCATCCGCATTTCATCATCAACTCGCCATTTTTTTTATTTATTTATTTTCTCAACATCAATGATTTTCCTCCCAAGGGGGCATTATTAATATTAACAACATCTTTCAAGCATAAACATATTAGATTCAAATCAAAAGGCATATTAGGCACATTTTTTTTAATTAGGGGCATATCAATTAAAATTTTGCTGGCCAAAGGAAAAATCAAACACAACAAAGGCAGGAATATTTTCTTTGAAGCAATGTGTTTCACACATCACTTCAAAGAGGGGGAAAATGTATACATCTAAAAATGGTCATAGTTAATCAAGCTTGTTAATTAATTAAATATGAATTATTTAATTAATCTTCTAAAGTCATCTACATATAAATAAATTTAATTATTTATTTATATCGTTCACTTTTATAATTCTTCTACCTTAATTAAATAAATAAATTTATTTAATCTTCCATCTTCCTCTTAATTAAATTAAATAAATTTTATAATTTATTTATATTAATTATCATATTATTCTAAATTTGAATATTTAAATTCAAATAATGGAATATTCTTCCAAACACTTTCTTCATCTCATAGTTTAATTATGGGATTTATCTTCAACTACAAAACAAACTCATAACTAAAGATGACAAACAAAAATTTGCCTCTATTTTTGAGTGAAAGGTTTTCTGGGAAGGAAACATCTTCCATTATTCTCTTAACCTTCTATCTTTTCTCAACTTCCAGAATCTCTCACCGTTCATCTTGAAAAGTTTGATTTCAACTATTGATCACATTTGCAAATCAAAATCTTTCAAAAACTCTATAAATACCTTTTTTGAATCCAAGCATTGGTTACACACACACATACATGCATTAGAGATAGGCGATTAGCATTTTAGCATTATTATTATCAGCTTTAGCATTCATAATTTCATAATTTTACATTCTAGCAATCATGTTTAGTTTAAGCATGTTAATCATATCTTAGCATAGCATGCATTCTTCTTTAATCTTGTTCTCTAGGAAGACTATTTGTTGAGCCTAGCATACAATCTGAGAGCAAGATGGAATCAACAAAAACACTAGAGATAGAGGATGATAGGACAACATCAAGGATAGAAGAATGAGTTTGCATTCCTTTTATTTGATCTTCTATTTTGATATAATGTCTTATTGGTGTGTTTGATTTATTGTTTTAATCTACATTTGATACACCTAAAATTGACCATACACCAAGCTATCACTGTTATTTCCATGTCCCATCATCATTGTCCATAATATTACTTTCTTGTTCCTCTTAATATAAACAGTTTGTGTAATTGATTGTTAATCCCAAGCATATTCCTGTAATTCTAAGCTCTTTATCCAATGACTCAATTGATGAAATTTGTTTCAAAAAAAATTGTGATGCTTTGTGGTTGATGCAAGTTTACCCATATACTTATTACTAGCTCTCAATGCTATCAAATATCCAAAATTTTGAAAGTAGGCTTAACATTTCACTTTCGAAGTACTAGTGTTGATCAATTGTGAGGAGAAGTAAATCCAAACCAAGGCACATCATAGATCATCCTCAACCTGGTAGGGCACCAAATCTCAAGGGTTAGGCTTGCACTATGAGCCAACAAGTGTGGCTCTCATGTGAGGGGGTGCAAATCACGATCAACGTCCATGAAAAATCACAACGTTTCGACGTAGGTCCTTTATTTGGAGTAGGAACGACATCCAAAAACTCATAATTTCCAATTAGATGGACATGTGTCCCTCAACTCCTAGTTACATTAGTGGACCCTCTTCCAAAGAAGGGGTCAACACTAAGGGTGGCATCAACATAAATGACACATAGCCACAATCTTCCTATCAATAAACATACAACCCCTCTAATTTTAACATTTTAGCATCTAAACACACATGTATATCATAAAGGGTACACATAGGTAGATCGCATCGGATGTCTACATCACCCTTATACCAAGTTAGATACTATGTATCATACATTAGGGCACACCACAAGGTTTACTGGTTTATCCACATCTCACCACACACAATCTCTATGACATTCATGTCATTCCATCACAAAAAGTTTCACTCAACAATGGTATCCTGAATTTACCATTTTTTCTACTTCTACCAAACCATATTGTAAGGAAAAATCATAATTAATAAAAAGAATCACCATAGTTGAATAAATTTTATCTTCTTGTACTCCTTATCCCTTAGGTACATATAGAATCCACACATTTACATATTCCATTGTTAAATCACCTAGCACAAATTATACTTCACATTTCCATAGCCAAATTTCCCAAATTCATATACTACTAGAATGCATACATAGGAGTAAGAATTTGTAGGAAGTTTGACTCTTGATAATTTTATCTTTTACTATGGTGGTGCATAAATACATATATATAGGCACTAGCCAATGGGAGAACAACACATAACGATTTATTTTTTTATGCATATTATAATTGCTTCTATCTTAATCAATCATAGATCAAATATGATTCAATACTCATTTCCAAATAAAGTACAAAAATCATCAATTCTATATATGTTCACAATTTTATGCACACGCTTTTTTTTACATGTAAAGGAAATAAAAATTAATAAGTACATGATAGACAAATTATCTTTCATATCTATGCGACAAGGAATCATCTATCTCTAAAAGGCTCACATGAGAAGAGAATGTTCAAGCAATAATTTTTTCCTATCCAAGTCTTGAATCAAAACAATTTCTTTGCCCAAAAGGTTACTCTAACTTTTGTATTACTTTATCTTCCTAAGAATGATTGTTCACATACTTATAAATTCATTTGAGAATCCCTATAGCTCCTAATGTTATTCTCAAAATGGAAAATTATCCTTCTAGAAAATGTTTAAATTTCTTATATAACAACAAAAGTTTTCAAGGTATTAGCTTCATTATTTATATAATCATCCTGCTAACTAGAAGGTAAGTTATTTCACACTTTGTTTATTTTAAAGGAAAACCTTTTATATGCTCTAGGTTTGGTCACAATCTTTAAGTTATAGGGGAACTTGAAGCATTAAGAGTTTAAGGTTTTTGAGGTTAGAATGTGATAATCCTTTTAGCCTACACAAACTATAACTATATGTATAATGGGCACGCATTTATCCTTTTGTATATGGCATCCTCAATCCTTACAAGGCTTCCTTCAAGGACAAGAGAATATGGTCAATTGCACACAAGGTAAGGACTATGGTTTTTTAATGAGTTACACTCTTTAATTATAGCATTAAGAGAGGCCTATCCTAGTCATGTATGGTCTCTCAACAAGATGACCAAACTTTAGAATTAACAATCGCACCTCTTAAATTTTCAAGGTTATAGAAAAGTAGAAGAGTTATAATAAATTTTAAGAAGAGTTTTCAATAACAACCTTCATTGTAAAATTCCCAATTTCTTTCAAATTCTTCAATCCATCACTAAAATCTTAATTTCATTTTAGGTTAATAGTTCTTCCTTTAAGTTACCTTTATTTCCACAATTCTCACCTTTAAATTTTAATTTTCTACGAATCTTGGATACAACTTTGGATTTGGACTTATCATTTCTCTTAGTTAATTTTAACTCTATCTACCATTTTAGTAACATTACAAAAATAATTCTTTAGAGGAAATACAACTAAATTTTCTTCCAATATATTTTTTTAGATAATTATCTGATAATAACTCAATATTAGAAGAGATGCCACCAATTTTAGAATAAGATTTCAAGGTGTTAGGTAAGGTAAGTTATGCTTGTCCTTAACCCTTATTCCATTTTTAAATTAAAATTAATCTAATCAAGTTGAGACTCCCTTCTCTCTTTTGAAATGAATCATACTTATCACACTTATCATTTCATCATAGTAACCATTTGTCTTTTTAAGTGTTACTACAAAGAAGTGTCCTTGTTTTACAAAATACACTTCAATGGAACATATTTAATTAAGACATTATAGATGAAAGTCATCTACCTCAAGCTTACCCATTTTCCAATATATAGGACTAGTCATCACACATGTAACCAAAAGCGTATAATGTTTTCTAAGGGTTCTCTTTTTAACCATGCATTTAAGTGCACCTCCTATTTTTTAATCCATGCTCAAACTATCTCTCAACATTTATCCCATGGTATATATTATATTAAGGGAGTATTTATAATTGATTACTACTAGTCTTTAAATCCTTACCTAGTGTGATTAATTTTTACCTTGTATGTATTTATAAGTTCCACCAAGGGGTAGGTAAAAAAAATTTAGGTTTCATACAAGGTAGATTCTCCAAAGTTATTTATTTCAATCCTCTTTACAATTAAATCCAATGTGTGCAGCATCTAATTCCTAAATAAATCCCTAGAGCTCCTGGTGTTGCAACCTGTATTCTTTGATACCAAATGTCATGCCCATAAGTTTCACATGTGAACATGCGGCACAACCCACAAATTTTTTTATTAAACATGTGAGACACCATTCTCTAATAACCATTCCTCAAGTGGACACCAAGGTATACACGCTGAGTGATGGTAGATGACCAACATCGAATCCAACATGTTGCCTAAGGGTAGAGTGAGGAAGAGTATTATACTGGGTCGGCTCACCAATAAGTTGTTCACATTTAAAATTTAAATTATTAAAGGTTCAATCTCATAATGAGAGATACCAAACTTACATGATAATGCATATGTCATAATTTTATTATCTTCCAACCATGGTTACACTCTCGCTCCTAATACTAGCATTGTTGAAACTAGGTCTCAAAGGGATGAGAAGACTGCTCTTATTGTGGATCAAAATTGGTTAGATTATGAACAACGAAACCTATTATTTTTATTCTCCCTACCTCCAATACATGTCACTAACTTACTTTCTCCAAGACATACTTGTGTCGTCATATCTTTATTATTTTCCTATGATGGTTAGATGTATGTTAATAGTCTTGCCACAAGATTTGATGTTGCTTGAGAATTTAATCTAGAAAAATATAAAACCTAGTATTATGACTAATATAAAGTGTGAATCTCATTAATGTTGTCACTACTAATACTGACTACTATCATGGAATCTTTAATCACCTTATTCCTATCTTATCCTACTAGTTTAGGTATCCTTGATCATCTTGACAAAGGTCAAGTTTATCCTTTCAATCAATATTTAGATGTATGAACAAGGATTTTAATTGTAATTTAGTTACTTCTTAATTTTATTTCCATTATAGTCCTTTAGATGAATATCTCATTGAGGTGATAGGCCCCAACCCTCTATTCATTCCCAGATATACATATGTAATGCCCATATTTAACCTATGGCTATGAACACAACCAATTTTTTTCTTAGCTTCATCTACTAGCCCTTATGAAGATCGAGGTGCAAATACACACATAAACCCTTGTTGATGTCATGCAACATCATGAAAAAATCATTTCCCACACGAGGGGAGGAGGAATTTCGTAAGCAATGTTGAGAAGCTCATCATGCACACCCTAAAATTGATGGATAATCTCAATTAGGTTGGGCATCTTTGTGTAAGACACCTTAAGGATGATTAGGTGGTAATGAGGATGAAATACTAATAAAGGGTAACCTAAGGATTAAAATGACTATCCATAGGTAAATTATTTTATAACAATCATAATAAGATTTGACTCAAATAATTATCATTTATCAATTGAAATGACAAATTAAAGAAAATACTTTATATATTTTGATGTAAAATTTGCATCGTGTAACTAAATAAAACATCATATTCCACTCACTAATTTTCTTCTCATAAAATTTGTTTACCATTTAAGAAAATGACTTGATAATAATTAGCTTGTTCTCGATTTAAAAAAGTTAATTCATCATATTTCATTTTCCTAAATATATTTAAATTATTTAAATTAAATAGCATTAATGCTAAACTCATTCAAAGTTATATGTTTAATTTCCCTATTTTCTTAAAATGAAAGTCCACTGTGTAGACTTAGTAATTAAGAAGTTGACTAACCTAGCTTGTGAAGCAACTCACAATTAAACTTCATAAATGCATCATTAATTTTTTTCCTTAAAGTCCAATATTTATTATTAATTGAAAATTGTGTCTTCTAAGCCACAAGAATTAACTCAAATAAATATTAGATATTCTTAATTACTTTATTCACCCAACCTTCATTTTGATTTATCTACTTTTACTTCTTTATTTTAAAAAATATATTTTATTTATTTTACAAGATTGATTTTCTTCATTCCTTTTTAAAATAAAATAAAATAAAAGACTAATACCATTTACATGTCACTTTTAAATCAATTAATTTTTTTTATCATTCTAAATATTCAACATACTAAAAAAGTATTTTTAATAGCTAAGAAACTTTATATCCTTTAAATATTTAAATACATAAGGAACCTAATTCATCCTACTATTTTATTTTAGTCATTCGATGCTCCCATTAGATATTATATGAGATTAAAGAGAAGCATTTTAAATAAGGAGCAAGGTAGGGGAGAGGATCCAATAGTTGTGCACCCTAACTTCATGCTTCTAATTATCCTACATGACAATTTCAAATCACTCCCAATTTTTTTACAGCAGCTAACTTAGCAAGTCCCCTGCTTATAACTAAGGTTTCAGGGCCACATCATCAAATATGATGCCACATCAGCATGCTTATTGTCAAGGTGTCCAAAAAGGCCCAAAAAAAAGTGAGACCAATACTTGTGCATTCACAATATGTTTTATTGAGAGCTAATGTGGAATCACATGATTGGTTGCTTTTTAGATCAAAAGAATACATTTTGTTTAATTATGGGTGTTCATCATCAACACTAACAACTTTAAAGTCACAACTATTGGTCCAATATTGATAAAAATATTGGACATTATATAAACAACTATTATCACAACTATTGAAACATGCTTAGGTCTTCTCCCCTATATTAAATGGGGTAGTATTCTTTTTTCTTCTTTTTTTCATTCCCTTTACTCATCTACATGGCACCTAAACTCACAAGTACATCATTATTTTTGATAAAATTACAAGCACATCTTTATTTTGGTTGGGATCTTTATATGATGGTGCACATACAAAGATAATCATATATTTCAAATATATGCCCCCTGAAAGCAATAGAATCCTAAAACCATTATGCATTACCTTAACATTTTAGAATGTCGATAGGGCATGGAAGGTGTGGTGATGAAGGGAAGGAAGAGGGAATGGTGTCTAGAATTACTGAGTTCTCTCTCCTTTTTTAAAGTTGAAAATCAAATGAAAACATAATAGGAGGCATCTGATTAAAGGAAAAATTTATTATATTTTGAAAACAAAATTTAGCAAATCATCTTCAAGCACAGAGCATCTATAGCTACATTGATTTGATTTAATTGTATTTTTGTTTGAAAGGTAATATATATATGAAATACATTCTTCTTAGAAATCTATGAAATACATTGTTGTAGAGCAACTATAGTCATTTAATTTAATTTTTTTTAAAGGTATTATATATATGAAATACATTCTTCTTAGAAATCTATGAAATACATTGTTGTAGAGAAACTACAATCATTTGATTTAATTAATTTTTTTAAAGATATTATATATTGTGAGGAAATCAATGGAGCATATCTAATGAAAACTCCAAACAGTAGTGCCTTCGGTAACTTTAATTTCGATTAGGTTACCTCAAAGACACGTACAACTATGTCCTAAAGTGGAAACAGACAATTTATTTCCCACATTGATCTTTTTGAGAGAAGCACATGTAAATTCAATAGCATGCATCAACAGATTCTCTAACAGAACCAATACAGACATGAAAGATAGGACAAACAACATAACACAAAGATTTACGTGGGGAAAACCCTTTTGGGTAAAAAATCCCACTCTTCAAAGTTTGAGCCATTATATTATTCAACAATAGAAAGTTACAATACAATTTCAGGCTCTTAGCCTTTTCAGAGATTACATCTTGTTCATTTGGATACAACTAGTAACAACAAATCAACCCATCAAACTATACAACCTTTGCACTGTTACAATACCCTCACAGTATACAGTGCAGATCAACACGAGAGAGATCTATCATGATCCATGATTAGAAGAGATTCCACCCTCATGGCCTCGGCCTTTTGGCCATTTCTTTTTCGTCGTTCTCTCTCTGGCTCTCAGCTCTTCAACTCTTTGGCTTATCAGCTTACACTTCAAAACATCCAATGCATATGTTTATACATTCATTCTCATCTTCCAGCCTCTGTGAATCGGTTCAATTCCAACTGTCGGATCACAACCTCTAGCTCAGCATCATTATCGTCAAAGATGTTTCCATTTCCTTGTGTAGAGCTTTTCCCTTCCACATAGAAATGGTTGCAACGGTCTCACAGCAAACAGTTCACATTTTGCTCACTCTAATTGGTCCAAGTCGCACCAAGTCGAACAGTCTTTAACTCGGTCAAAGGCATTCAACCTGTGTCGCATGTCGGTGAGACACTAACCATGTCTCCCCAATGCCACAAAGCCCATTTATCATTATCGCCAAGAGTCTTCACTATCAACAAGACATTATATTGAGTCCAGAAAGCTATCGCTATCGCCAAGACCATTGTTGTTCGATGAGACATCATACTGAACACCAAGTAGTCGCCAAGAGTCATACTAACATCAGGATTCCCATCAGCAAGACAATCGAGTTTGCCAAGACATCACACCGATGTCTTCAAGTCACATCAATCTCAATATTGCCATCGGCCATCGGCAAGACTATCGCAGATCGCCAAGACCTCATACCAAAGTCTTCAAGTCATGTCGACATGAGAATTCCATTCGGTGATACAATTTTCTTTCGCCAAGACATCACACCGATGCTTCCATGTTATCCTGAACTCACTGTTCGCCAAGAGTCACACTGAAGAAGACCGTTGGCCAGACTTTCCACTGTCACCAAGAGGTTACACCAAGCCTCTTAAGTTACACTGAAGTCACACAACCATCAGTGAGACCAACACCTGTCACCAAGACTTCACGCCGAAGTCTCCAGGTTACCCCGAGCCCACCTTTCGCCAGGAGTCATGTCGAATGCATCCCACACAGTCAGTGAGACAAACACCCATCGCCAAGACTTCATAACGAATCCTTCAAGTCATACCGATGTTTTCCACTATCGGTGAGAGAATCAACCTTTGGCAAGACTTCTTACCGAGGTTACCATGTTATCTCGAATGTTTGCCAAGAGTCGCACCAAACCGATGACCCCACGTGTTGTCAGCGAGACTTTCGATATTCGATGAGACATCATATCGAAACAAGCCTTTCGTCCAAGGGTCTCCCCGATGTCTTCGTGTGTTACATTGTCGCCAAGACAATCCTTCATCATTGAGACTTCACACTGAGACCCTTAAGTTACTCTGAGTGTCCGTCGGTGAGACATATTGACTGTCACCAAGAGATCTTCTTGAGCCCTTATGTCACTCTGAAGACTTCTATCGGCGAGACATTTATATCAGTAAGACTTCATACCGAAACGTAAACCTTTCGGCCAAGTCTCCCCGATATCTAATAAACACCATCAGTCGGTAAGAGATCTCCACTCGGCAAAGGGTTACAGTGAATGCACCAAGTCATAGTGATAGGCTCCTTCGGCAAGACAGAAACAAAGTCACAGTGACATGAGCAAAACACAAGGTTACTGAACTTCCAGTCGGCTAGACAACAAGAATGTCACAGCGACCATGCTTTCTCAGAGGTTTCAGCCTGTGAGATTGAGGCAACAATTCCAACAATCTCCCACTTGACGAAGATCACACGGACACCTCCAAAGAAACTAGGAACTAAGACCACACTAGCTCCACCAATTCAAACCCTACAATACTCAAGACACCCAATCAACATGATTCCACAAATAACAGTCCATTAGACAATCTGCAACAAAGACCAAGCATCCAACTACAACTCACTGTCAACAAGGCAACTGATCACAGCCTTCCAGGAAACCACATAGACCAAAAACATGCTCTCATGCTTAATCAAGAATTCTTCTCCAACATCCAAGATTTCCACCATTCAAGCAACAATCTTGTCATCTTCCAACATGCCACCTTTGGAAGAAGGATACAAAGCCAAGGTGTATAAGCATAATTCCAACAAACACAAGAAAAATATCTTAGTGATATCTTCAACAAGATACTGCTACCACTTCATTGTGCTCAAATGCTATACAGAAGCAATATCAACTTCAAAACTTCAATCAGAACACAACAGTGAAGTCTTATCTAGAAACAAGATACTTAACATCAGTTAGAACAATAATTAGACTGACTGCTCTCATCCAACTAATAAACTGACGCGACTGAAAATAGCATCGTGCTATTCCATCCAATCACACATACCTCACAGGTATCACCATTAGTAAAATTTTGCCAATCCATTAACAGCAAATACAAGTTCCAGTGTCAACCAGTCGAAGAAGACAAGACACATATAGGAACTCCCACTGTCTTAGTAATCCAGATCTGAAAGATCAAAGGCATCACAAGTCTACCAATACCAGCACATAGAAAATGTAACCCTGTAGTACCAAAGAAAAATCCACAATGATATAAACATCCTGCAACAAACCGCTACAAGAGACATTTCTCTCACCACAAACCTTTGCGGCTACAGAGAGAAACTCTGCACATCATCTTCCTGTAGAACATCCTTTTACATACACTTCTAACAGCCAGTTGTGTCAAAGAATGATCTTCTTCATAACCCAAAAGAGAAATCTTAACAACATCCATTTGTTCAATCACCAAGATCAAACCATCTTTAAAAACATGGATGTGAGCATCTCAAAGAAGATCAAGCTAGTTCATTCCCCATTTCAGGAAATCAGCCCATCCAACATCTCTTACCAATTCTCATTAGTAACAAGGAGATAAAACAAAATTGTACAACTTCCACTATGAATCCTCCAAAAACATTAGACTACAATTCAAGATCCATATCATAAAAGTGAACATAAAACACATTTGAAAAATATAATGGGCCAAATACCTTTTAGATAAACTATCGAGTAGACCAAGAGTGGGAACAAGAATACTCCTTCAAGATATACAAGCCATCATGACTAATCCAAGAGCTATCGCCTCATAGGTCTCTTATTGAACTCACGTTCAACCAAGGTGTAGGCTTCTCGAACTTTCTGCTGAAAAACTTTAACAAGAGTAGTAAGCAGCAACACTTCTCTCACAAGAGAAAGACAACCTCACCTTATTCTTCATGTATCCATGAGTACTAGCAACCGATCATCTCATGCTAAACTTCAACTGCATTACTGCACTATCACGAAGTATCAATCAAATAATCAAAGCACTCAATACACAAAGAATTACTAGACCACTATCAAAGCTCCAATCAGTTGAATCGGGAACTTATCATGACACCATGATCTACACATCCCCATAGGAGATTTCATGCTTCAAGTGACCTCACCATTGTCTCAAGTACAATGCACAATGCCAAAACTCCAGTGCGCAAACAAGAGTATACCATGACATACAACAAATAGACTCAAAAAACAAACATCACCTATCAAGCACCACCAACACCTTAGCCAAAGACTCCAAGCGTCCTCCATGGATCCAAGATGTTGCACATCTTCAAGTAATGTCCATGCAAATGTGAAAGAACCCTTCTACAGCAACAGGATCAAAGAGCTCTCCCAAGAAACATCTGCAACACTAAAGAAGACCATTCACCACCACGTGATGAAACCACAGTCACTACTAGAGCTCCCACTAAAACGTGACATCTGAGCTCTCCAAGCATCATGACCAACTACTTCAAGTTCCCATAGCTGACTATTCAGGTACTCAATAGTATCCATCCTCTCATCTCAAAACAATCACACCAATGCACAAGTGACCATAGACAAGGCCAGCTAACAAGTTTGCACTAACAATGAATCAACCTCGTGGATATAGATTGTCCACTTCTGAGTTGTCTCATAGCAAACATGTAGGTAAAGACAGCCCACAACATTGCACAACCCGTAGATCCATTCAACAGAAATGTGCAAACCCATCATCACATTGGAAATGCAAAATTGAGATTTCAAAGAGAATAACCACGTAGACAACATGACTCAAACACCAGATCAAGCCAAATATGATTTTCCAATCATGTCCACAATGAGCACCAAAATAAAGGAACCCTCAAGTACCACCACAAGAATGTTGAGTGACAAACCATGTACCAACACTCCCATGCAAAGAAGAAATCATACCTCCTCAAGCCATGCACCAAGCATGCATGCAGAATTGCAACTATCTCATCCAGCAACACCCCAAAAGGCCAGCGTCTAGACAATAGCTTAACAGCAACTCCACATGGTCACAAGTTTTTCTTAACCATGTAAAACTTGCAAAACCATAGATCCATGCAAGTACAAATTATCCTTAGAAAGAAAACTAGCAGTTCAGGAGAATCCAGGCCCCATTCAGACCAACTCTAAAACCACCACCATGTACATGCATCCGAGAAAGAGAGAAAGGTTATTTCAGAAGCTTGCAAATCATCTAATGATTAACTCCATAGCCTTTAAGCATTCAAGGTTAACAAGAAATAGTGCCTTCCAACACCAAGAACCACCACCTAGCATAAGCACTCTCTTCCATGACTGAGAAACAACCTAGGCTTCTCCATATCACCCAGGAGCTTGACACATAGACGCCCAATATGAAAGCTTTACTACTACATAGCCACAAAGCAAGGAAATCCACCTCATACTTCAAGGTTATACCTCTACCAACCAGGAGACACGGATCACAACATGATCAACTCCTTTTTTCCATCTTGACCATCCTTCAAGCTGCATGTTGTCTCAGAATACCACAAGGCTTCCACTCATCAAAGGATCAATACATCAGTCCATTCCTCTAGATTTCTTCTAGCCTATCAAGCTAAGAAATATTCACAGGAGAAATATCCAGAACCAACAACTAGAAGAAGGCTTTGATACCACTTGTGAGGAAATCAATGGAGTGTGTCTAATGAGAACTCCAAACAATAGTGCCTTCGGTAACATTAATTTTTATTAGGTTACCTCAAAGACACGTACAACTATGTCCTAAAGCGGAAACAGACACGGTCTATTTCCCACATTGGTCTTTCTAAGAGAAGCACATGTAAATTCAACATCATGCATCAATAGATTCTCTAACATAACCAATATAGACATGAAAGATAAGACAAACAACAAAACATAAAGATTGACGTGGGGAAAACCCTTTCGGGTAAAAAACCCCACTCTTTAAAGTTTGAGCCATTGTATTATTCAGCAACAGAAAGTTACAATACAGTTTCAAGCTCTTATCCTTTTCAGAGATTACATCTTGTTCATCTGGATACAACTGGTAACAACAAATCAACCCATCAGACTATAAAACCTTCGTACTATTACAATACCCTCATAATATACAATGCAGATCAACACAAGAGAGATCTATCATGATCCATGATCAGAAGAGATTCCACCCTCATGGCCTCGGCCTTTTGGCCAGCCACTCGATCCTTTCTTTTTCGTCGTTCTCTCTCTGGCTCTTGGCTCTTCAACTCTTTGGCTTATTAGCTTACACTTCATAACGTCCAATGCATACATTTATACATTCATTCTCATCTTCCAGCCTCTGTGAATCAGTTCAATTCCAACTGCCAAATCACAACCTCTAGCTCAGCATCATTATCGTCGAAGATGTTTCCATTTCCTCGTGTAGATCTTTTCCCTTCCACACAGAAACGGTTGCAACGGTCTCATAGCAAACGGTTCACATTCTGCTCACTTTGATTGGTCCAAGTCGTACCACGTCAGACAGTCTTTCACTCAGTCAAAGGCATTCAACCTGTGTCGCATCTCGGTGAGACACTAAATGTGTCTCCCCGATGCCACAGAGCCCATCTGTCATTATCGCCAAGAGTCTTCACTATCGACAAGACATTATACCAAGTTCAGAAAGCTATCACTATCACCAAGACCATCGTTGTTCGATGAGACATCATACCGAACACCAAGCAGTCACCAAGAGTCATACTAACATCAAGATTCCCATCAGCAAGACAATCAAGTTTGCCAAGACATCACACCAATGTCTTGAAGTCACATCGATCTCAATATTGCCATTGGAAATACTATCGTAGATCACCAAGACCTCATACCGAAGTCTTCAAGTCATGTTGATGTGAGAATTCCATTCGGTGAGACAATTGTCTTTCGCCAAGACATCACACCGATGCTTCCATGTTATCCTGAACTCACTATTCGCCAAGAGTCACACTAAAGAAGACCGTCGGCCAGACTTTCCAGTGTCACCAAGAGGTTACACCGAGCCTCTTAAGTTACACCAAAGTCACACAGCCATTGGTGAGACCAACACCTGTCGCCAAGACTTCACGCTGAAGTCTCTAGGTTACCCCGAGCCCACCTTTCGCTAGGAGTCATGTTGAACGCATCCCACACAATCGGTGAGACAAACGCCTATCGCCAAGACTTCATAACAAATCCTTCAAGTCATACTGATGTGTTCCACTGTCGGTGAGAGAATCAACCTTTGGCAAGACTTCTTACCGAGGTTACCATGTTATCCCAAATGTTCGCCAAGAGTCACACTGAACCAATGACCCCATGTGATGTCGGCAAAACTTTCAATATTCGATGAGACATCATATCGAAACAAGCCTTTCGACCAAGGGTCTCCCTGATTTCTTCGTGTGTTACATTATCACCAAGACAATCCTTCATCGCTGAGACTTCACACCGAGACCCTTAAGTTACTCCAAGTGTCTATCGATGAGACATATCGACTATCACCAAGAGATCTTCCCGAGCCCTTATGTCACTCTGAAGACTTCTATCAGTGAGACATTCATATCGGTAAGACTTCATACCAAAACGTAAACCTTTCGGCCAAGTCTCCCTGATATCTGATAAACACCATCAATCGGTAAGAGATCTCCACTCAGCAAAGGGTTACAACGAATACACCAAGTCATAGCGATAGGCTCCTTCGGCAAGACAGAAACAAAGTAATAATGACATGAGCAAAACACAAGGTTACTGAACTTCCAGTTGGCCAGACAACAGGAATGTCACAGTGACCATGATTTCTCAAAGGTTTCAGCCTGTGAGATTGAGGCAACAATTCCAACATATATATGAAATACAGTCTTCTCAGAAATATATGAAATACATTCCTCTTAGTAGCAACAGAGGTAACAAAAGTCCCTGAAATTGTGCCAACAAGAGGGTGAAAAACTCTCCACCCAACCAACATGGTTTCATCAAGCCTTCACATGAATCTAGCCATCCCCTGAGCAAGGAGAGTCACCAAAACCCATGGTTCACTGATTGAAAACAACCCATACTCCTCTATGAAGATTTGAGAAGAAAACAACAACAAAAACTACACAAAACCCTCCACATATTAATTTATTTTCAAGACCCAAACTCATCACAATCTTGACTCATTCACAAAAAAAATGACCAAATGAAATATAGATGCACAACCCCAAAAATCTTACCACCATTTTCAGTAGAAAACCATCAAATACTGAGATCTCACCACCATTTTCAACAAAAAAACCATCAATTACCAATAGTTCAATCAAATAACACTCCAGGACAATATATAAAAAAAATAGAAAGAAGTTGAGAAGACTTATCTTTCTATCTAGCCAACTCTTTCTCTTGATCCTTCCTCTTCTTCTTCCACAAAAACCCTTTCTCTTCTAGCTCTTCTCTCTGCTCCTCCTTCCCTCTACTCAAAACTCCCCCCAATAGTCCCCCAAAAAAGAAGTGTCTAGAATATGACACTAGAAGCTTCTTATTCCTTCCACAAGAAAATAAAATAAAACCCTAACCCCAATTTCGTCCAAATTAGAAAATCCAATTAAAAATAGGTCAAAACTCATTTGCGAGACAAGTTGTGGTCTCCAAAGTGAACCTAAACCTAAGTGCATACCTAGGGCATTTAAAACAACCAAAATGAATTTAAAATCAATATCATAAGACACTTTTAAACCAATTAAAAGAGTATCACCATTTAGCAACCATTTAGAAAATCCTTAACCCTAGCCACAATCACCAAATTAGTATATAGGAATATATCCAATATGCATGCAGCTAAGAATGATCACTAATCACACAATTTCATAATCCCATTAAGATCATATTTTTAATTTAATCAATATAAATAATTTTGTATAATCAATTAAAATTCCTCATCAAATGAAATAAGTTAGTAAAAGAAATTGAGTTTAAATTTTTTCCTAATTTTATATTCAACAAGTCTCCTATGATCACAGAGGATAACACATATTATGCATCAAGAAGAATAACATTTATTATGCATCTTACCACCTATACTTACTTGAAGTCGGTCTCTTGTTCAATTTTTGTTACCTCCCCTTGCCTTCACATACGATTGGCACTCAATTTCCATGTTCTGCTATGAAAGTCTTGAAGGTCTCCAATACCTAACATGAATAATATCTTCATCAAGGACATTAGACTCATTAGTACATTCGTTGAACTAGAATTTAGTACCACATTGGACCTTATCTTTTTCCTCAACTAAATCTATTCATCATATCTCATTTCTAAAAATAAACCAATCACAATTTACATACCAATAATGTAATTAATCTATGTCAATTATTTATGTCAAGCTTAATATTCTATATTCCTTGGAATCATTCATAGTATTCAATTGCAACATTAAATACTAGCATGTAATAGATTTAAATTACTAGTAATCTCCTACATTTATAGTATGTAAGAGGGTTATGTAGATTTCCCATGACTATAATAATTATATTTGATTCATAAGTTCAAAAGAGGAGTTAGTCCATATGGTTCACCAACACACTCAATGATACAATCCATCAACAAAGTGTACCATGCATACAATTTATTTATACCATAATGTAACATATGCTAGAGAGTGCCCAAGTATTAATAGTCACACAATGGTTGGCCTTACAAAATATACAAAAACATAATCATGCATTATAAAATTTTAACTCATAAAAAGTGGTAGTAACTAGTAATCACAAAATGGGGTGTAACATATTCCCCACCTTATGAATCACCATCCCCAATGATTTAGATTATCAAACATAAAACATAAAATATAATAAAAAAAATTATGAACTTTCAAAGTCTTGCAAAACACAAGGAAACTTTTGCTTAATCTCTGCATAGTCTTCCCATGTGGCAGAATCTTTTGCATATTGATCCCAATGGACCTTACATTGCAGAAGGTCTCTTTATTATGTAGGTGAATCCTACGTGTTTTGAGTAATATAGAGGCTTGATTGTTACCACTCTTGGGTCATATACTTGTAAAGCATTCCAATCAATAACATGATTATCTCCTAGAATGTACTTTTTAAGGTATGACACATGAAACACATTGTGCATCCTAGCAAGAGTTGGTAGTAAAGAAATTTGAGAAGCAACAAGGTTAACTTCTTTGAGAACCTAAAATGACCTATATAATGTGGAGCCATTTTGGATGAATTTCCAAACATAATAGGACTTTTATAAAGCTTAACTCTGAGCAAAACTTTTTTCCCTATCGAGAAATGTTTTGGTACCCATTTAGAATTTGTATAACTCTTTTTCCTATCATTAGCTTCTGGTTTTATGAAAAATTCACATATCATACTAAATAACATAATTCTTAACTTTAAATGGAGTAAGGCTATATGTTTTCAGTGGAGGTAAAGTAGATTATATTAGTTTGATTTACTTTTTATTGATTGCTTTCATTTGGATTGTGCACATGCTCTACTAAGATAAGGACATGTTGATCACTTGAATTTGGTTTGTTTGATTTCCTATTGTTTTTATTTGATTTGATCACTGATCCCAAGTTCCCTTTTCACATTCTAACATGCTTAGTGGGACCCACATCCCTAATTTTTAATGTTTCACTTGAGTTTCTTGGAGTTTTTAGGTTACAGGTTATAGTCCCCCAAGTGAATCTAGGTTGACACATTTGATACACAAAATGATGCAATTGAGATTATAGTGGTTCATTTGACGATACAAGCTCACAATTGATTTTGACTGCTCACTGTTGGTAGGTTAATATTTATGTACAATGATGCATTCAAAGTTACAATGACACAACTGATTGTGAATCAATGCTTTTTAAAGTTATATCGATGCATTTGAAACTCACAACGATGCATTCATTTTACAAGTAAATTGATGCTTTTTTGAATGAATAAGACAACTGAGAGGGGGGTGAATTAGTTGTAGCAAATTAAAACATCAAAACCCTCAATAGGAATCAGATCCAAAAGCATTCATTAAACCCTTATTCTATTAAAGTGATTAATCATGAAATGCAAATAACAGAAACTGAAATAACACGTTACATAAGAGAACACTAGATTTACGTGGAAAACCCAATGAGGGAAAAACCATGGTGAGGATTAGCTCACAATATAAATAATTATAAAACTGGTATAAGGGCTCACTGCCAAAATACAACACACTGTCCAAAAAGGATCACAACCAAGGCTCACTACCACATAAAGAAACAAAGAAGTTAGAAGAGAAATGTTACACAGAGAACAACTTCTCAATGCAATAGGAAATCCACCACAAATTCTTCAACACTTTCGTAGCCTCGCATGAAAGATTGCAGACACCTTCAGCTCATTACATTTAGGAGTCCAACACTTTGAAGTTCACACTGCTTTGCTCAAATCTTCATCTATACTTCTATAATTCATATCACATTCATCACTCACATTTATATTTCCTCTCTCATTCATATTAAAACAACACAACTCTTATTTATATCATCCTCAACCTTGAAAACCTTCTCCAAGGTTGGAAATTATTCATTGCATTTAAAATTTCAAATTAGGTCAGTACCCAAACATTCTCACAGTGTATAGGAATGATGCGACCCATATAAATCCTTAGTTGGGACCCCAATAAATCCTAGCATACCTCAATATTCTTTCATAAACTTCACATGTAGCACATTAACACCAGGTTGGCCAATACCTATGCTAAACACCATAAAACATTAAGTACACACTTATTTAAATCAATTCAAAACTTCTAGGAAACAAAATTCACTTGAACACAATCGAGAATAATCCATGAACCACCTGAGATCCAACAAATACTTCATCCAAACTCGCATCACAAAAATACTTTGACTCATAACATCTGGTTAACCTCATATGCACACTAACACATGAAACACACACTGTACTACACCAAAGCAAGTGAAACCTTGAATTCTGAAAGATACAAACACAATAATAAACTTCACAGATATGCACAAGCTAAAACAAAAAATAAGAGAAATGTGGAGCAAATACATTTCTCCCAAACCATAGAAAACATCACTAAAAAGTGGTTCACACATTGGTGAAAATATCTCACTCTATACGACAATCTAGAAACCCAAATTTTGGATATAGCAGCAAATGACAACCTTGAACATTATGTTAGATTTTCATAGACATAGCATCAACACAAAATAAATGTGGAGCACATCCCAAAGAACGTTTTGAACACTTGCACAACACTTTTATATATTTATCAAATTTTCTCAAAAGCACTTGGAAACCAAGTACCAGAGGCACCATCTCGGTTTATCATTTCATTCCAACACATCTCCAAACACTATAATACAAAGATAGCTCCATGTACTCACAACACTTCCTCAATATCCCAACTATACATGCAAAACATACAAAAACTTGTTTTCCTCTTTTTCATAACTTTTTCAATATCCTCGACAACTTCATCATGCACTATCCTTCAAAATCACATAGTTGACATCAATGACAACGCCATACTTGGAACAATCTCACCCTTTTTCATTGATGGAAAAAAATGATGTGAAAAACAATCAAAGAAAACACAACAAATCTGAGCATACTTTTCTCATGATTTCTTTTTCTCTCCCCTTGAGTAGATAAACTTTTTCACGTGATTCTTTCTCCCCCTTTGACATCAATGGAAAAGGATAAAAAAATCATTATTCTCCCCCTTTGACACTAAACCAAGATACTTACTCTAAATACCCCCCTTAGGAGTACACCCAATCAAATCAATGGCTCTGCAACAATGACAACATTCCTTACTACAACAATGAAAACACATGATACTACCTACTCCCCTAAAAGGTAGCCACCAACATCAGTCTAGAAAAGAGATGAATCCATAGATCCACTGGATTGATGCATCTGCATATGCATCTAGTTCGAAGAAGGAGGGGCAATAAACCCCAACTTCTCCCAAAGATACTTAAAAGTATCCTTAGGAAGAGCCTTAGTAAATATGTTAGTAGTATGATCCTTTGTAGGTACATATTCAAGATTCACCTCATTCTCTATAAACTTCTCTCTCATAAGGTGATATTTAATTGATATATGCTTTGCCCTTGAATGCATAACTAGATTCTTTGAATGTTAATTGAAAGTTGGGTTATCATAAAAGATAGATATAGGCTCATCATACACTACTCTGATATCCTTAAATGTTTTCCTCTCTCTCCCCTCTCCCTCCTTCTCTCTCTATATCCCCCTCCCTCCCCCTCTCACTCTCCCCCACCCTCTCTCCCCCACCCTGTCTCTCCCCTTCCCCCCCTCTCTCTCTCC
>VDFB02335309.1:223598-333287 GCA_007258455.2 Sequoia sempervirens
CTAGCCCTTGATTCTTTCCAACCCAAGGGGGCTTAAAATCCGCTCTTATTTTTCCTCTCTTTTCTAAGTTTTTGGTGGAAATTTTTCTCAAAAAATCTTAAATTATCAATTATTTTGAAAGCCCATTTGGACTATTTGCAAAAACAGAGTTAATTCTTTAAGCCCTTGGTCGCATGGCATACTAGCCCTTCATTCTTTCCAACCCAAGGGGGCTTAAAATCCTCTCTTTTCTAATTTTTTTAATTTTTTCAGAGGATCAATTATTTTGAAAGCCTGTTTGGACTATTTACAAAAACACTCCTCTAAAGTGAAAAATGGGAGATGGGAAGGGGAGGGAATGATATAGAGTTAATTCTTACATTATTTCAAGATTTTTTTTCTTGTTTGCTTGATTGGTAGGAATCCAAAGGAGTTTCTTATTGGGGTGGAGGACATTCTGGTCGGCATGGTATCCACATGTTACTTGTTTCGAGGGCACGGGGGGAAGAGGTGTTTGTTTATTGCAGATTAAGGATGGGACTTTGCCAAGACATAGTATACAAGCTAATTATTGCACTACATTTTTGAAGCACTATTTGAACTTGGAGGCGTACCAAAATTTGATTGGATGGAGGAATTTGTGAATTTCTTACAAACTATTGTAGACAGATATGTTTGAAGGGTGGTCGAAGGTGGCCAAAACTTTGAGAAAAAGGAGGAAATAAGGGTGTTTATAGCATCAAGGGTTGGAGTTGGAAAAATACATTACCATATGTTGATGATGATCGATTTTTTAGAGAGCAACAAAAAAAAAATCATGGGCCTCAATTATAATATCTTTGAATCAAATTATAATCCAAGGAACAAAAGGGGTTGGAAATATTAGCTATTGAATGTAAAATTTTAGACCCTATGTGGTCAATGAATATGGGAGGAATTTTTGTTGGTAATCTCTATTGTAAAATCATTGGCTCTACCATGATAATGGTTGGTTTATATTTTTTTTGATATGGGAGGGTAAATGCTTTTGGGTTGTAGAGGCACCCACATTTATGTAAAACTATTTTGATATTTAATAAAATAATTAGTATCTTATGAATTTTTAAAAAAATGTATTTAAATTTCGTCCTATGATTAAAAATAAATGTACAAAATAATTTCATGTTTAAAAACACAGTGGATTGGGAGTTATTTCATTCTTCTTGTTGAAAGCTCAAGGGTGGAGAGCTTAAGGAGGAGTTACAAGTGGGGGACACATAAAAAAAACTAAATTGAGATGAGGGGTGACTAACCAATTGGTTTCTTACATGTTTTATTGTTTAAAAATAGTTTGTGGCTTATAGGTTTCATAACACCAGGTGTTTGCAATCTACAATTTCATAGACAACATGAATGTAGTGAAAACCTTTTGTTCTTAACAAAATAAAAATGCAATTAAACTCACCTTCAAAATTTATCACAACTGTTAATTAGAGTAAAATTTGCATTTAAATTCCTTCATATGTTTCAAAAATAAATCCTTTCTTATAATAGAAAATGCACTAAATTTTTGAATGTTAACTATTTCTAACAATTATAGTTTGTTGAGGTTGCAAATGATTGTGTATTTTGGAAACCGTTCTAAAAAATAAAGTTAGAAAACATACCTACTTTTGAAACCTAGAATTTATGATACTAGTCACAGAGATCTTAAATACTATTTGTTGAACATGCCTAGATATTGTGAGGGGGGTGAGTTAGTATCTTCAAAATGTAAACCCTTCAACACAATGTAAATTTAGACATATATTTTCCACAACTCACATTACTTATTACATTGTTCCACTCTTGTAAAACTTGCAACTAAACAAAATTCTTCCATTTATATCCTCAACAACTAAGGAAAACATCAAATTAGGTTCCATTCATAACATGAGATAAGCAATTACCTTGACAAGTCAACCTCAAAAACTTGAATACGGTGAAAGTGGTCCTATATAGGAGATATAGAGGACTTAAAACAACTTATTACATCTTCCAATGTGATCCCAAAATTTAAAGATGTTGGGGCACATCATCCCAAGTCAGCAACAATGAAACATGTAGAAGAAACACTAGCAACATTACCAATCAACCTAAAAACACATCTTCCATCTAGATTTATTCAATGTGATTCTCAAGAAGATGGGGAAAGACCCAAACTCATCTTAACAAAATCTTAATTGCTAGCGTAGACCCCTAAGCACATTGTGTAAGCAAAAGAACAAGCATTGTCAGCCAGACATCCACAAATCACTCAAAGAACCAACTCAAACAATATGCAGCACCAAAGATACATTCCATGAATGTCTAGTAACACTTTCATATAATTATTTCACACTTTCATGCCAAAAATAGCTAGCACAAAGCAAATAGAAACAAAGCACTTCATCTCGAAAGCTCAGAAAACACAGTCATGAGATAGAACATTTACAAACCAACTTGTGGTAAACTTCATCACATGGAAGTTGAACTAAGACACTACACAAACACTAAAATCATGACCAACAAGATACAAGAATAGAAACAATAATGTGAAGAAATACAAAGAATTTTCTTAACCAATCCTGACAAGCAACCAAATTGCCAAGCCACTGCAATTACTCAAACCTCCTTGGAAACACTAGCGACTTGAAAAAGATAAGAGGGAAAATCAACAAAACATAAGAACTAAATCCAAAACCACAAGACTATATCTCCAAAGATAGAGGAATATGGAGCATTCTCCCAATCAGTCTACAAAGCAACTTCTTGCAACAGAAACCTTCACCAACATGTGTAGACTAGAACTTTATTGTACCGACACATACTTCCTCAGAAAAAACAAGAGAGAGCATGCAACATACTAAAGACTATCAACATATCCCCAATATCTGCATTACTTCTAATCCTCATATTAATATATCATCATGATATCATCTCTACCAATAACATACTCAATGCTACTTTAGTTAACATCAAACAAGGCATGACATCCAACCATGAACATCAACAACCCTATTAGCACATTATCATAGTGTATCATCAACAAATAAATATAAGCATCAATGACAACTCAAACTAAGTTTTGACATCAATTACAAACATAGGTAACATATGTGCAACAATCTCCCCCTTTGGCATTAATGGCAACACACACCTACACATTCTCCCCCTTTGACATCAAGGATAAAGGGTCAAGGTCTTCATTTAAACCAACACATTCTCACACTAACCAAATTGAACTGAGGGGTGACTAAAACAATTGGGTTGTTACATGTAGAGGGTTTTCCAACAATATGTGGGTTTCAGGTTTCATAACACCTAGTGTTTTGCAATTTTAGAAAATAGTATTAATGTAATTAAACCTTTTGTTATTTACACAGCATGAGTATAATGAAAGGAACCTTCAAAATTTACCATTAATGTAGTTTAAAATTTTATGAGTTGTGCAACAACACCTTTTATTTCTATCTATCAAAATGCTTCACAAAATCATTATAAGTAAATTGAACATTTCCTACTTGAGCCTCGAGGTGCTTGATATTATCCTTCAACTCTAAACTATTGTTGGCCTCCTACAATGATTTAACTAATCCCTTACAGTTATGATTCATAGATTGGACATTTAACTTGAATAGCTATCTCAATCATCATGAAGGTGCATTTGACTTGTCAACCCAAGGACATAAACTTGAAATGGGTTAGCAGAGTATGTGCACTAGGAATCCAAAGAAGTCATATTCGTTCTACGGCTAAGAAAGACACAATGTTGAAAGTAAATTGCTTGGAAAGAAATAACATAAGTGTTGTGCATCAACCAACAACTATACTAAGTTGAAATGCATGACAGAATGAAAATATGAGCAAACAAATAGGAAACTACTCCATCTGTAGGAATAGTCACATAATGGAATTCTAGTGGTTGCAGGAACAAACAATCCCATATTATTAACTAATTGTTGAACATAAAGTAATAAATAAACTAAAGGATGGAATGCTCACCAAGTGGGCCCCCTTGGATGAGTATCCCTTAAGACAAATGTAAACTCAGATGCATGAACTTATAACTTCATTTTATTCATTGGAAAACATGAGTACAATAGAGCAGCATAACCGTATTACTAAGAAACTAAGAATGTGAGTACAACATCAACTTAATCAACCTTCTAAGAAGGAGCATTCAAATCTTATTTATAGGAAGAAAAGCTACTAACTAACTACCTAGCAAGGCGGTCAACTCCAACAGATTAGGAGGATGCCACTTTAGGGAAAGCATAAAAAGTGGAGAGGTGGTTATGCATGCACAGAATCTGGTCAAGCATGTTTTCCTTAATGCAGATTTAGCACAACAATAACGCCTATATTCGCTCAACAAAAAATTAAGACCATTTACAAGGTGGTTACAATTTTGATTTGAATGAGGAATCTCCCTCTATCGAGATTCTTCCCTCCATTGACCTTTGAATGATCACCTTGTTGATCGTTATGGTGAATGACCAACTGGCAGAATCTTCCTCAATTTTGTAGGCCTCTTATTATATTTGCATGACAACATTAGTACGCACCACAATTACATATTTGTAACTATCTTTAAGTGACATTCATTAATCCACATGTAGAATTAACATAGATATTTCATATAGCATGTCAATGTCATTTAAAGGTTACAAAAATAAGCTTATAGCCAATGTCTACAGTTTTGAGGAAATGTCATAAAAAGGTCAACATCCAAGAATCAAAGTCTATGACAACTACAACAAATGGATAATAAACTCTATCAAAATTGAACCATAAACTAGACTCGTCAACTACCTCAAATTCTTGTAAATGCTATTTTTCTAATGTCTCCATTTGTCCTTCATAAGCAACACCTTCCATTGTTGTCTTTATTTTATAATCTTCATGTCTTTTAGATTGTAGCTCTCTCTCAATAGCCTTAAGCTCTTTTCCTTTTGATGATAAAATATTATTCTTATCTTTTACTTCCTTTTCTAAGTGGTTAAATTTATTTGTTTATTGTTTTGCTACAATTTCAACACTTCCAACTATTGCTTATGCATCTACAAGTTGATCATGACAAATTTTTCCTCATCCCCACTACTCTTACCTATTAACACCCCATACTATTCATTTTCATGATCTTCTAACTTCCTTTACATATCTTTTGCTTGAAGCTTTAGATCATCTTCTCACTCATCAACCCTTAGGAAAACACCATTCCTTTCTTGGATAGAGTTTTCAATGTCTTGAATAATTTTATGTAGCTTTGCAGCCACTTTTTTCTCAACTTTTAGAGTGTCTTCATGATTAGAGAATACAAATGTTTATTTTAACAGGTTCTTTACAAGACTTGTCTACCTTTTCAGAAAATACTTTCATGTCTCCACCCAACTAATTCTCTTTTTCTATACTTAAATCTGATTTTACCTTTTTTGTATCATCTATTTCCAATTGTATTTGTTTCATGGATTTCTTAAGTTAAATAATATTTTACTTCATTTTTTCAACTCCACTTATAGCATCATCTCTCACTTTCTTTGCTTGCACAAATTCATATGCAATACAAAACCTCTTGACTTTATCCACTTGTGCATTTCCATTTTCCCATAGCATATACTGCACATGCACCTTAACTTCTCAAGAGTGGGAAGAGTCTCTTCACACAATACATTATCTATCTCATTTACTTTAGTTTGCTTCTTTTCATGCTTTTTTACAATGGGTTATTTTTCCATTTCATACATTCTACTACATGTTGCCTCTAGATCTACATTTCCATTTTCCCATTGCACATAGGGCACATGCACCTTCCTCAACTTCTCAAGAGTAGGAATAATTTCTTAAGTCAATACATTATCTATTATATATTTACATTAAGTAAAATTTTGATCTATCAAAATGTTGAACATGACAAAAATTTAAGGGAGGTAACCTTCCAAATTTACCACAACTATTAGTTAGAGTGAAAATTGTATTTCATTTTCTTCATATGATAAAAAAATAAATGTACAATATAAATGGAGGTTGGAAAATACAATGTCAGTTATCAGTTAGTTCATTGTGCTTGTTCAAATCTCAAGGGAAGAGAGGTCGAGGAGGATTTATAGGTGGGGGATACACAAAACTAATGAAATTGAGTTGAGGGCTAACAAACCAATAGGGTATTTACGTGTATAGGGTTTTACAATAGTACGTGGGTTGCATGTTTCATAACACCCAGTATTGTCCAACCTGTAATTTTACAAAAGCATAAGAATGTAATGAAAAAAAAAAAATTACATAGTAGGAATGTAATGAAATTCACCTTCAAAATTTATAACAAGTCTTATTTAGAGTAAAAATTGTGTTTCAATTTCTTCATATGTTCAAAAAATAAATGCAAGATATAATTGCATGTTGGAAAGCATAGTGGGTTAAATGATTAGATGGTTTATGAAGCCTGCAACTAATACATTATTTATCTCATTCACTTTGGTTTGCATCTTTTCAAGTGTTTTTAGAGTAGATTCCTTTTTCATTTCATACATTCTAGTACCTACACAAAATAATTGCATGTTGGAAAACACAATGTCTTTTGTCCATTATTTCATTTTACATGTTCAAATTTAAACAATGGAGAGTACGGGGAGGGGTTGCACTTTGGGGAATAATAAAATTAACCAAATTGAATTGAGGAGTGACTAACCATAGTCTCAATATACTTCCTCTAGTTTAACCATAACTTCTTATTATTTATATTTCTATGTATTTATCTACCAAGGATGAATCTTATAGCACCTACATCTTTCATCTCAAACTGATAATCCAACTAAACCTTGAATTCTCTAATGAACACTTCATTATTCCTAATGATTAATATGTCATCAATATGTAATACTATGATTAACTCATCTTGATTCCTTGGAAAACCCAATTCTAATGCATATGGATCAATTTTTTGATATAACATACATGGTGACTACTTTAATGCATACAAAGACCCTTATAGTTTACAATCCAAATATTATATACCCCTTATCTGAAATTATGTACCCTTTTTTAAGTCATCTCCTATTTATAGAACTAATTTTCTCACATGACACATAATTTGAGTCAAGGATCTTGTCTCTCCCCTTAAGCCATCCTCTTAGGACTCCTTAATTCATTATCTTAGCTACCCTAAATCCATCCTATTGCATCCCCTTAAGTCACTTTCTTAACTCCCCTTAATCCATCCTCTTAGGACCCCTTAATTCATTGTGTTAGCTACCCTAAATCCATCCTCTTGCATCCCCTAAAGTCATTATCTTAACTCCCCTTAAGCCATCCTCTTAGGACCCCTTAATTCATCCCCTTAGCTACCATATCATCCTCCATCTATATAATATTCATCTATTATTTTATTTCATTATAAACTACTACTTCCTCTTTCTTAAATTTCTTCATTATAATGCCTTTCAACACCATCTTTATGTCTCTCTTTGGATTAATCTATCATCATCATTGCATTAATCCATTAGGTTAAACCTTAAACCCTAAACCCTAAACCTAAAATCTATCACCATTGCATTAATATTAGGTTCATTTTAGGCTAATATAAATATATTAATCTAAGCATATTTCATCCATCATAGTCCTTTCATTATCCATGCATCTTTCCATCCTAATTATTACATATCTCCCATCTCATTAACCAAATAATCTTGAATCCAAAAGCTTTATTTTGGATGAAAATGATTCATGTACCTATTCAACCATATTATTTTGATCTAATGGAATAAAAAGAAAGCTTCACTTGTATGATGGTATCTAGAGATAAGGTGGATATGCCTCAACATAGTATGTTGAAAAAGTACTCAATTAACATCTTTTCTAGATATTTTAAAGATATCTTGGAGTTAATATGTACATTGTTTTGTGACAAGTATTACACCCATTTTATTGGAGATAGGGTCCTCTAGTTACACGTTACTTTGGAGAAATTAGTTCTCCCAAACTATATTGAATTTTTTTTTTATAACTCTTAATAAATAATTTGTAAAGGATCAAAATGGAGGAGAAAACACGATGTCCCCTATCAATTATTTCCTTATAAAAAAAAAATTCTTCATACACACCAATAATGTAATGAAGTCCACCTTCAAATTTTAGAACAACTCTTTGGTATAGTAAAAACGGTATTTCACCATTTTCATATGATTGGAACCAAAAAATGCTCACATTATTTGCAATCTTTGAAAACACACTTATCAGTTATTTCCTTATGAAATTTTTTTGCTTCATACACACCAACCCTAGACCTCTTTACCTCATTACCTAACTAGTCCTCTTCCTCCCCACATCCCTTTATACTTCTCTCTATCTCTCATCTCTCAACATCCCTCCTAACCTTCTTCTCCCTCTATTTTTCCTTCTTTCCCCTCTCTTTCTTTCCACCTACCCGTCCCTTCATCACTCACTCCCTCCTTCCACCTAAACCAAAATGAATGATATATATAATGTATTGACTAAAGAGATTCTTTCTCTAGAAACATAATTTTTACTCTAATTAACAGTTGTGGTAAATGTTGAAAGTGTCTTTCATTACATTCGTACTCCCTAAATAAGAAAAGGTTTTTATTAAAATAATTATAGGATGGAAAACACTCAGTGTTATGAAACTTGCAACCCACATAGTGTTGTAAAACTCTATACACATAACAAAACAATTGTTTAGTCACTCCTCAAGTCAATTTGATTAGTTTTATGTATCCCCCACTTGAAAATCCTCCCCAAGCTCTCCACTCTTGATCTTAGAACAAGAAGAATACAATCAATCACAACCTACTATGGTTTCCAACCTACAATTATTTTGTGCATTTCTTTTTTCCATCATATGAGGAAATTGAAATGCAATTTTCTCTAAGTAATAGTTGTGGTAAATTTTGAAAGTTCCTTTCATTACATTCATACTCGAGCTAAATAAGAAAAGTATTTCATTAAAACAATTACAAGTTAGAAAATACTAGGTTCTATGAAACCTACAACCCACATACTATTGTAAAACCCTTTACACATAGCAACCCAATTGGTTACTCACCCCTCAGGTTAATTTGATTAGTTTTATGTATCCCCCACTTACAACTCCTCCCCAATCTCTCCACCCTTGAGCTTAGAACAATCACTCCACCCTTGTGCTTAGAACAAGTACAATCATATCACTCATGACCCACTATGCTTTCTAACTTGTGATTATATTTGGAATAGTTGGAAGTGCTGAAACTATATCAAAACAATGGAAGACTAAAATTAACCACTTAGAAAAGGAACTAAAATATAAGAAGAAGATTTTATCAATCAAACATCTAAGAGAAAATATCAAATAGAGCAAGGGTGCACTCCATTTTAACTCTATCTAAGGAGCAAGGTTATTTAAAGTAAAATATATTGTCTATTTTCTTTATCTTTATGTTTATTTCCTTATTTCATTTTCTTCTCTTTAGAATAGAAAAATGAATGAATATTTTTGCATGGTAGTGATCCCAAAAATAAAATAAAATACCTTTGGTTCCTTGTGAAAATGTATGTAGATCAAAATAACATAGTTGAATAGGTACAAGAGTCATTTCCATCCAGAATAAAGCTTTGAAATTTAAGATTATTTGGTTAATGGGATACAAGATATGTAATGACTAGGATGGAAAGACGCATCGATAGTGAAAGGAATATGATGGACGAAATATGCTTAGTTTAATAAATTTATATTAGCCTAAAATGAACTTAATGGATTAATGTAATGATGATAGATGTTAGGTTTAGGGTTTAGGGTTTAAGGTTTAACTTAATGGAGTAATACGACCATGATGATGGATTAATCCAAAGTGACATAAAGATAGTGTTAAAAGGCCTTATAATAAAGAAAAGGAAGAAAGAGGAAGTAGTAGTTCATAATGAAACAAAATAATAGATGAATATTAGATAGATGTAGGATGATATGGTAGATGTAGTGAAACATCCAAGTCATATGATCTTATTTTAGATGTGGAATAGAAGGACATAGGGCATTTGAATGTTTCCAAATGTGAAAGCTAAAATCTGCATTTTCTTAAGAACAAACATTAGCATATTTGATCTATTTTAAACAAAGCAAAAAAAATCCTCCCTATGAGATATTCAATCATGTTAGATATGAAAAAAAAACAATGAAATACCAAAGAGAATCAAGTAAAATCATATAAAATCATGTGCAAACCTATCCCATAGTGGGATTGGTGCTCCTTTGATGTGGAAAGGATGCTCTTTCCCACCCCCTTGATAAGCTTCAGATGTGATGAAGATGCAAGTAGAAGTGAAAATACATAAGATTGTGGATGGATTTCAAGTAGAAGTGACTTCTATTTATAGGTTGAAGGATTGAAGAATGGAGAGATAGGAGGAATGTGGGACTAAAAGAGAGCCTAATGAGATTGGGACACTTGTCTCAAAGCTAATGGGTGAGCATTGAGCACATTTTGCATGTAGTTGAGATGTAAGAGGCATGAAATTCATGTGGTTGAGATGTTTTGGAGGGAAATTGTTTGGGTAAGAAAGTCAAATAAAGGGAGTCAATGAAGGAATATTCCCTAGAATATACTTTTGAGAGGATAAATGAGGCAATTAGTTAAATAAAAGAAACTATTTTTCATGTGCAAGTGTGTTAGTTAATCAAGGATCTTGATTTAACTCTTGGGGAGTTAAAAGCTAGAGAATTTATTAATGAGGATTAGAAGGTATCCAAATAATGCTTTGGATGTGGCTCACGGATTTTACTACCAATTCTCCTTCTTACAACATCTCTTTGATTGGGAGAGGTCCTTGTGTTATCCTTCCAATAATCTACTATTAAAGATCTCAAGGCTTGAGCAATTCTTTTATCTTTCCATGGCACTCTACCTAAGAATTCCCATAACTCATTGCTATTTGGATCCTCCACTCTTTCATGCCTTCCTTTGGCTCTCATTAGAGATTATCTACTTATTTTCAAAGACTTACTTGTCTTTGTAAGGTTCACCTTGTTCCTTGTTTGACTACTTAACAATGTTGTTTTCATCACACGTCATGTGGCACAACTACCCTTCATGTGTGAGGTGGAACCCACACTCTCATATGCACTCATCAAGTTCTTTACAATGGAATTTTCACTTGATTCATTCGAAAATCTTAGCCCAAGAGCCTTCATGGCGGGCCTAAATTTGAGTTGCCTCATCATTTCAACAAATAGTTAGCATCTTCCACCATCACTTAGCTTCTCAAAAAATAAACTCCATATCCTCTGTGCATATCTTTGACATGAACACTTTGGAATCTTATTAGGCATCCATTTCAAAACATTGGAATCAATATCAATCAAAAATTTAAAATTTAGGTTTTCCATGCAGAACTCTAGGAGGAGTTCTCAAATGTAAATTTGTGTCAACATTAGGAATGTCAACAACATCGGGGATAGATCGCATGCCTTCAATCGAAGGTGCAATTGATGACATACCTTGAGATTGACATGTAAACAATGTTGTACCTCCAACTTGAGATGTCATTTGTGGAGTGCCTTCAAATAGAGATGTGTTTGCTGATGTAATTTCAAAACGCAATGTTGTTGATAGTGTGTCTTCAATTGTAGATGTCATTTCTAATGTACTTGGAAAACTACATGTTGTTGGTGTGTCTTCAACTGGAGATGTTATTTCTGATGTACATGGAAAACCATATGTTATTGTTGGTGTGTCTTCAACTAGAGATGTGCATTCAACTTCACCTAGATGCTTGATGATGTGCCCCTAACTTCGAGATCCATTTGTGTCCTTCCACAAAAAATTTCATTTGTGCCCTTTGTTTTTCCAATTGGACATCTCTCTTAGATTCCATAGGAATTTTTGGCTATATGGGCTACAATTCCTTTGCTTCACAAGCTACAATTTTTTATTCTCTTCTCCTTGCATTTTTAACTGCTTGTTCTTCTGGTGTTAGATCCTTTGGTATTTTTCTCAGCATGACATTGAATGCTACATGTTCACAAACACACAGAACAAAATTAAGTAATGCATTTTATGAAACATATTGATATCACTAATTACATTGCATTTTATGAACCACACCAAAGCATTTTATGAAAGAAGGCAACAAGCTATTTGTAATTATCAAACATGTCTATGCTAGAACATTTTTCATACATACATCTACCTCCATACTGCAAGAAAAGTACTTGTAATGCATTTTTCAAACATATCCATAATGCTAATTACATTGCATGTTATGAAACACACCAAGCATTTTATGAAACATATTGATATCGTTGATTGCATTGCATTGCATATCTTTAAAAATAAAAGCATTACTTTATATTTCATAACTAATGTGACTTATCAAACATTGTTGTCCCCAACCTAGGGTTTATAGCGAGCTTCAAAAAACCCATAACTTTTGATGTGTCTAGTGAGAATATATGAAACTTGGTACTAATTTTTTGTAGGCTTATATGCATGTGCTAACAAAAGGAGGGTTATTAAATCATCATTTTATGTGATTTATTGAGGACAATTTGTTTATTTTTGCAACTATACTATGTAAAACCTAGTACTTTGAGGGATTCGTACAAAATTGCTTCATGTAAGCATTGATCAATGTTAAGAAGGGTTTGAGGGGGGTCTTTGGAGTGTGGAAAAGTGCTTAGGAGAAAATACTTGTGTCAAATCTAGGGTATAAGTTGCTGCCACCTTTGGAAACTAGAGATTCTTGTGCTTATTGTTGTCAAAACCACATTGTGATTGTCAACCAAGCCATAAAGACCATGAATACAAAGAAGGGTTTGTGATGCTATATCTTGGAATTATTCACTATTTCTTTGGAAATGAGGTAACTTAGAAAAACAAAAATCATTTTCAATTGCACAAAATTTTCCCCTTTTTATTTCTTAGAAAGGTAAATGGTATGAATGAATGGAAACTTGCATTAAACCAACTTTTTCAAGTCGCTTGAATTTATCTAAGCACATGATGAAGGTGATTTTTTTATGGCACAAAAAAAAAATGGAAACTTGCATTAACATTGATGAAAGCTCTTAGGTTTTCCAAATTAGTTGAAAATAAAAATTTTCCCACAACCATAACTAATAATGAATTTGAATCTATTGTGTCTTGTTTTCAATTTTATATCTTCAAGCTCCTAAAAATTAAAGTTTTACATGCAACATCCATCTAATTTAATGTTGGATTCTATGTGTAACAATAAAGATTAATAAAATCATCAAATGAATGGTCTAAAAATTGTCAAAACAAAACAAAAAAACTCAATATAAACATCTACCTAAAATTAAATAGAGTGAATTCCACTAGCCATGCTGGAAATGGACTACTATAAGCAATGCAAATAGAATTCATAAGCAAATTTGTGTTAATTTGATGTCGTTTACATAAGTTTAAACATGAATTCATCTAAATTATGTCATGCTTTTCAAATTTTTTTCTTCAAAATCATAAAAATCAAACTTTTTTTATACAAATCCCATCTAATTCAATGTTGAATTTTGTGTCCAATTGTTATGATTAATAAGATCATTAAAGCAATTTAGTTTATATTTTCAAAAAAAAATACTAAATATAAACATTTCAATATTACCAAAATGAATATATGACCTGAGATAATGTAAAATGATGTAGAAACTTCAAAATCTCTTCTTCTACATTGTCTAGCATGCAAGTTGGTGGTAAAAAGGTGATGGATCAAGCATAGATTGGTACAACAGGGAGTCAACTGCATAAAAAAGGCGTTTCTAAATCGAATAAAGTGTTGGACTAGACAAATGCAGAAGCATGTAGACCTAAATCACGAGTTCAACCCCTATTTTACCATTTCAAGGTAAAACACATTTGGCACTCACCAAATTTGTCGAGCGCCAAATGTGTTTCTTTGAAAGCTTTTCACAATATCTCTAGAGAGGAAGGGAGTGAGACTTGAGATAGAAATAGGAGTGAGAGATTAATCTAGCTAGCGTGGTAGGGACTAAGACTTGAGAGGGATAGAGATTTATCTAATTAGGGTAGGGGAAAGACTTGACAACGTGAGGGGTTGGGAGGGATGATACTTGAGAGATACAAAAAGACCAAAGGGGGAGAGAGAGAGAGGGAGTGAGAGAGAAGGGGTTGGAGTGAAATATATTTGTTTAAGTAGGGTGGGAGGTACATGAGACCTGACAAAGATGGAGTGTGAGAGAGGGAATTGGAGTGAGACAGATTAGTCTAGGTAGCGTGGGAGGGAGTGAGACCCGAGAGAGAGAGAGAGAGAGAGAGAGAGAGAGAGAGCGACTTGAGAGGGAGAGAGTTATTCAGTTAGGGTGGGGGGAAGACCTGAGAGAGGGAGTGGGAGATAGAGGTATGGGAGACCTAAACCCTCATCCCTAAACCCTCAAACTCTCTACCCTCTACCCTCAATCCTCAACCCTTAAACTGTAAACCCTCAACCCTCTACCCTCTAACCTTAACCCTTAAATCCTAAACCCTTAAACCATCAACCATTAAACCGTAAACCCTAAACCCTAAAACCTTAAACCCTCTACCCTTAAATTGTAAACCATAAACCCTTAAACCCCAAACCCTTAAACCTTCTACTCTCTATCATTAACCCTCTACACTCTACCCTCAACCCTAAACCCTCAACCCTACACCCTCTACCCTTAAACCATAATCCCTAAACACTCTACCCTTAAACCCTAAACCCTTAAACCGTCTACCCTCTGCCCTGGAAGCCCTCCAGCTCTTGACCCTCAGCCCCCCTCTCTCTCTCTCTACCCTCTACCCTCTTGTTTTACCCTCTCTACCATCTACCCTCCAACCCTCAGCCTTAAAACCCTCAGAGCCCCTTCTCTCTCTCAGCCCCTTACCCTTAAGCCTAAACCATGAAGCCATGAAGCCTAGAGCCCTGGGCCCTCTGCCTCTACCCTCTACCCTCAACCCTCTACCCATGGCTATCGACCTAAACCCCATGAAGCTCTCAACCCTTAAACCCTACAAACTATAGGTGTAAACCCTTAGAGCCCTCTGCCCTCCTACCCCTCTGCCCTCTGACCCTCAGCCCTCTACCCTCTACCCTCTGCCCTCTACCCTCCAATCCTCAACCCTCAGCCCTAAAGCCCTTAAACCCTCAACCCCCTCTCTCTCTCTCAACCCTACACCCTCTACCCTTAACCCTTAACCCTTAAACCCTAAACCCTTAAACCCTCTACCCTCTACCCTAAAACCCTCAACCCTCTCTCTCTCTCTACCCTCTACCCTCTACCCTCTACGCTAAACCATCAACCCTCAATCTGTAAACCCTAAAACCCTTAAATCCTCAAACCCCCCCTCTCTCTCTCAACCCTACACCCTCTACCCTTAAACCATAAACTATAATCCCTAAACCCTCTACCCTTAACCCTTAAACCATCTACCCTCAACCCCCCCTATGTCTTTGTCTTTGTCTTTATCTCTACTCTCTACCCTCAACCCTCAAGCCCCCCCTCTCTCTCTACCCACTACCCTTAAACCCGCAACCCCCTCTCTCTCTCAACCCTACACCCTCTACCCTCTACCATCTACCCTCTACCCTCAACCCTCTACACTCAACCCTCAACCCTCTACCCTTAACCCTTGAACCCTAAACCCTCAACCCTTAGACCATCAACCCTTAAACCATAAACCATAAACCCTAAACCCTAAACCTTAAACCCTTAAACCCTCTACCCTCTACTCTCAACCCTAAAACCCTCAACCCTCTCTCTCCTTGTCTCTCTCTCTACCCTCTACCCTCTATCCTTAAACCATTAAACCCTCAACCCCCTCTCCCTCTCTACCCTCTACCCTTAAACCCTCAACCCCCTTTCTCTCTCTCTCAACCCTACACTCTCTACCATTGTTTTTAATTTATTAAAAATATATTCATCAAAATTTCCTGTTAAATCATTCAGAGCATTTTCATTGATTCTAACATTTGAATAAAACTTGTCATGGTCTACTTTGTATTTTAATGCCCTATACACACGATCACTATTAACTATGAAGTTATAATTTGTGCCTCGTTGATCCCTTCTTCGAACAATGATAATTAACAAATCTCTTACTAAATGTGGAAAAACTTTTGAAACATATTCCACATTTTGTGAAAAACTTATTGTGTGTCCTATGTATTTATATTGACCAACTATTGTATGGGTAACTTGTAATAGTGGGCTAACACGTGCAATCAACATTTCTTCCACTTGAGTCAATTTTGCAAGCTCTTTTGGTTGTGGCCTAGGATCCATATTATTTAAAGTTGAAAATCTATTATTCCCTCTCTCTTGTTGACATCTATTGCACACATGACCTTCAGAGGTGCAAGATAATTTCATTCCTAGGTAGTATTCTTGACAAATATAGCACATGTTTGGTGTTTTGAAGCTATCTAATTAATGTTAAAATTGCATTTTAAATCTTTTGAATTCATTGTGAAGCATTCCATTTGGGTTTTGTATGTTTCCTTGGCCACCTACATTTATCTCATCTTCACTTCCATGATGAGGTGTTTCAGTAGTTGAATTTTTATTTTGAAGATTCCATTGAATATTTACACCAAATAGAGGGTTGTGCCTCTCACTTGATTGGGGATCAAGTTGTTGTCTTGCTTCTCTTTGAGAATGATAGAGTTGTTCAAGTGTTTGTTGACAACTATTTCTAGTTAAATTTGTTTCCTTTCTATTTTGTAATTCTAATTCATGTACTATTATTTATGCCCTTCGTTTAGCATATCTTTGTCTTTCAACTTCATTGTGTCTTCTTCTTTGTCCTTCCCTTTGAACATTTGTCATTTGTTCCTGTCATCGTCTTCTATATTCTCTTTGATATTGCCTTCTCTACTCCTTTGATTCAAAATCCATTCTCAGTCGCACCATATCTAGAAAATAGTCTATGTATAAAGAAATTATTTAATATATTATTATATGATTGTAGTAGTTTAGAGGCTTGGATTTCTAAAATTGAAGTTGTTGAACAGTAAATCTACTTTTATATTATATGGTTTTCATTTGCATTGAAGAATATAGCAAAAGAAAGGTTCTAAATAGAATTCAAGTTTACATGACTATTGAATAAGAAGTCTCTAGATGAGAGCATATGATGGTAGTTTAAAGGTTAAGAATTATCATGTTGGTAGCAAGCCGCACAACGAACAAAAGAAACTATAATATGGTCTAAGTTTTGGATGGCTATTGTTACATGACTATCAGGTAAGAAATGTAGTTCAAATATAATTAGTTAGGTATACAAAGGGTCCACTGTTATCAAACTATTTAAATTCTATTCCTTTTTATCTTTAGAACACTTTTCGATCGTCAGGATCCCTCAAAGGTCAAGATGAGAGCATACGATTGTAGATTAAAGGTTAAGAATTATCATGTTGGTGGCAAGCTACACAATGAACATAAAAATTGTAATATGGTCTAAGCTTTTGATGACTATTGTTACATGACTATCAAGTAAGAAATGTAGCTCGAATGTAATTAGTTAGGTATAAAGAGAATTTAAAGTTATCAAACCAACTAAAATTTATTCCTTTCATATCTAACACTTTTTGATCATCAAGATCCCTTGAAGGGCAAGATGAGACCATACGATGGTAAATTAAAGGTTAATAATTATCATGTTGGCAGCAAGCCGCACAACGAACAAAAGAAACTTTAATATGGTCTAAGTTTTGGATGACTATTTTTACATGACTATCAAGTAAGAAATGCAATTTGAATATAATTAGTCAAGTATACAAAGAGTCCAAGGTTATCAAACTATTTAAATTCCATTCCCTTTTTATCTAAGACTTTCCGGTCATTAGGACCCCTTGAAGTGCAAGATGAGACCATATGATAGTAGATTAAAGGTTAAGAATTATCATGTTGGTAGCAAGCCACACAATGAACAAAAGAAACTGTAATATGGTCTAAGTTTTGGATGACTATTAGGTAAGAAATGCAATTCAAATATAATTAGTCAGGTATACAAAGGGTCCGAGGTTATCAAACTATTTAAATTTTATTCCCTTTTTATCTAAGACTTTTTTATCATCAAGATCCCTTGAAGGGAAAGAAGAGAGCATACAATGGTAGATTAAAGGTTAAGACTTATCATGTTGGTGGCAAGCCACACAACAAACAAAAAATTTGTAATATGGTATATTTTTTAGAAGACTATTGTTACATGACTATCAAGTAAGAAATGTAGTTCAAATATAATTAGCAGGTATAAAAAGAATTTAAACTTAACAAACTAATTAAATTATATTCACTTATAGAAAGAAAAAACATTCATATATTAAAAATTGTAATTGTATTGTTTTATTTCAAAATGATTTCTAATTAATGCATAATAAATGTGTTATATTAAAAACTTTAATTATTTTGAGTAATCTATGAAGACGTTGAAGGAAAAATGACATGAAATTAGAAATTAGCTCACCTTAAAGCACAAAAGAGTCCTCTGTGGGGTGCAAAAAATAATGAAGAGTCTATGAAGAAAGGCTACAATCCTTCACAATGGAGTGTAAATGAGTCAAATATTTTTGAAAAAAAATATGATTTGAATTATCTTAGAATTCTAATAATAAAGTATATATGCAAAATAAGTAAATTTATTTTAAAAAGTTAATTTTTAAAAAAATTAAACATCATTTTTTTTTAATTATTCAAGGGGTAAATGCTTTTGACCGAAGCTATGAACCGGAATACAACCAATTAACAATACCACCCCAACGGGGTTTGAACCTTGGTGGCAAGAACAACAATGCCACCTTTAAACCATCACACCATGCCAATCCTGGCAAAAAAATTAAACATCATTAACAATGTAATAAATAATCATATTATCAATTTGAATGTCATTTTTTCTTCAATAAATTAATATTTGGAAATCATAGTAATCAAATGAAACAATCTAATAAATGATTTTATTATTAATAAATTAATTAACCATGCTATTAATTAAATTTCATGTTATTTTAATTAGTTAACTTAATTTTTAAACATTTAACGCCATTGTTTTAGAAGACTATTGTTACATGACTCTCAAGTAAAAAATGTTAAAAACATTTTTAAACAAAAAATTATGATATCATTATCTAATAACATTATTATTACTATGGATTGTGGAAATCTAATAACATTGAAAAAATTATGATTTGAATTATCTTAGAATTCTAATAATAAAGTATATATGCAAAAATAAGTAATTTATTTTAAAAGTTATTTTTTAAAAAATTTAAACATCAATGTAATAAATAATCATATTATCAATTTAAATGTCATTTTTTCTTCAATTAATTAATTTTTGGAAATCATAATAATCAGAATGAAACAATCTAATAAAATTTATTACTAGTAAATTAATTAACCATGTTATTAATTAAATTTCATGTTATTTTAATTAGTCAAGTTAATTTTTTAAAATGCCATTGTTTGTTCAGTTAATTAAGCTTTGGAAACGATATTATTAATAACAATAGCGTAATAAATGAGTCAAACAATATGATTTAACATAATTGCAAAGTGCAATATGATTTAACATAATTGCAAAGTGTTTATCTTAGAATTCTAATAACAATGTATATGTGTATATGTGCAAAATAAGTAATTTTTTTTAAAAGAGTTATATTTAAAAAAAATTCAACATCAATAACAATGTAATAAATGTTTTTTTATTAATAATTAATGTAATCATATTATTAATTTAAATGATTTAAATAATTTTTATCAATTAAATGACAACATTCTAATAAATGATTTTATTATTAACAAGTTAATTAATCATATTATTAATTAAATTTCATGTTATTTCAACTAATAAAATTAATTTGAAAAAAATTAAACATCAATAACAATTATGATATTGCTATCAAAATTCAACCATGTAGTTTTACAAGTCAAACTCATTGACCCATGTTTCATGAATAGTGGTTCAAAGAACTCATCTCTCATGATAACGAATGGTACACTTAGCACTCATTGCATCTAGGTGATTCTCACAAAGGTGAAGCACTAGGCACCCATGTTTCTTGAATAGTGGTTCACAAGAACTCATCTCTCATGATAATGAATGGTACACTTAGCACTCATTGCATCTAGGTGATTCTCACAAAGGTGAAGCACTAGGCCTTCCTAGAGTTCACCCATCCTAATACTACTCTAGCTTAGGCACGCTTAACCATCGAGTTTTCTCCAAGGTTAAACCTGCTTAACTTACAACCCCATTTATAAAACCTTCAACAAGTGTTGTGCCTCATGAACCATGCTTGACCATGGAGTTTTCTCCAAGGTTAAGCCCGCTTAACTTACAACCCCATTTATAAAACCTTCAACAAGTGTTGTGCCTTATGAACCATTCACTATAGAGCCCCTTAAGCTAATCATAATTTGACATGTTATGGAAAATACCTCCTACTTATCAATCACAATGTAATAAATGATTTTATTTTTAATAAGTTAATTAATCAAATTATTAATTTAAATGCCAAACTTTTTCAATTAATTAAACTTTGTAAATCATATTTACTAATGACAATATTGCCCCAGCCAGTGAAAGTACAAAGCCTCCAAGCATAGCAGCCCAGTGGGTATTTGAACCTTGGTGGCACCATCACCAAACAAGTGTTTCAACCGCTGCGTTAAACAGGTCCACACCAACTAAACGATTTTATTATTAATTCAATTTATATTATTTCAATTAATTAATTGATATACTCTAAATAATTAAATTGTGAAAATCATATTATTATATAATATGACCTAAAATAATTTTGTAAAATTGAATGTAGTTTAATAAGTTAAACATCACTAATATAATAAAAAGATACAATTAAAATAAAATATAAATCATAATATATTATAACTTAAGTTCATAATACACGAGCGAGATTTCTAAATTCGTTTAAACTGGATTGCAAAGTCTTGTAACACTTTTGTGTAGTCTGTAGTTCATTCTGAAGCTGATCCACAGCACCAGGTGCCACAAACATATCCATAAATGCTTCATCTGTTTTAGTAAACAGCTCCAGTCCTAGTGTCCCAAATAATCTGTCTCGGCTGTATCAAAATAATGCAACAAAACAACTTTCAGAGATGCACAAAATTGAAAAGGTATAAAAGAGACAATTACAAAAATGAGTTAGAAATGTGGTTCTTTTCCTTTAAAAAAGGGTTGACAAATACACAACAGCCAGCAAATGAAGAGAAAGACGTATTTAACATTAAGTACAGAGTACTTGAAAAAATTAATGAAAGTCTGAAGTACCAGGGAGCCAAAAAACCAGCATACAGAGTGGATGGCACGCTACGTTCTATAAGCGCTTCACGTATCCTTCCAAAATGCTGGGCGGCCAAAGAACAAATTTCTGTATATGCTGCTTCTTCTGAACATCTGAAGCCTTCAGAAAGATCCAGGAACATAGGACGGTTTACTTTATACCCTGCAGTTGAAACCCCAATGCTAACAAATCCAAAACTGTCTGTTCCACAAATCTGAGAGTATGGACTTGTAACAGAATCCAAATGGTGCCTCATAAGCTTCTTGCATTTCTCTGTCAAACTGTGGATGATACGATCATATGCACGCCTAGGAGCAGCATTAAAATCAATATAGCCACCAACATCGACAGTGCTTCCTTCAACTATATACCCAAGAGCAGCAACCTTAGCATAGTGCCATTTTTCCAGAAAGAAACAGTGTGCAAGCATAGGACCAAAGATATGGAAAAGGTAGAGCACATTGATCGACTCAAACAATTAAATAATGGTTAAATATAGTAAACTTTAATCAAATCTACTGCAGTAGGAACTGAACATTCTATATTCCATGGGTGCCAAAATGGGTCAATAGATTAGCTATTCTACCTATACATGTTTATTGGTTAGGAGTAAAAATATATGAGAATGAGTGTAATCTACACCATAATGACAATAAAACAATTGCAAATTACTTGCCACATAAGATAGGGAAAAAAAACTAATGAAAACCATGGCTCTGCATAGATTAAAGTTTTTGTATTAGTGCAATGCATAAAAGCATTAAAACATACGCCAAGTTTAATCTCTATTCAGGTACAGTATGAACCTTGCAAATATTTCAGACTATGAAAATAACTAAATGTGGAGATATGCAGGGCCTACTAGAGATATAAATAATTTGGTAACTTCAAAATCACATTCACAATCTAAAACAAATATAGCAATTTGAAGATAAACAAAGATGCCACACCACCTGAATAGTCTTCAATAGTTTTTCGCTCAACAGCTAGATCAAACAAGCTTCTGAGAACAAAAGCATGCCGACCACAAGCTGCCTCTAACATGGGAGCTAACAAAGAACGAGCAACTTCACTAGCTATTACTACCGCTGCAGCAGACGCAACTCCCCCTCCTTCTCTATGTAGAGTTTGTGCAAGGAAAACATTATCAACCTGTTCAACAGTGACAAAAAAGAACTGTGTGATCATTCCAATAGAACCATATATTAAAACTGAACGTCAACACTTCAGAAATGCAGTTAATTACATAATCTCTTGAGAGTGGTGGGCATTCTATAGAGCAAGTAGCACATCGAAATTCATGCATCACCCTCTCAAAGGCAGCTCCTCCATGCAGCTTCAAGCTAGCATTTGTAGGTTCAACATCCCCAGTCAGACCAGGCCACTTACCAATGCCACTCTCTAACCTTTCTTCATCAGTTGTTCTTCCCCATTCCACTGGGTCTGGATCTGCAGCTCCATCTATAAGCTCACGCTTCATAGTTGCCACATAACTTATATCAGCAATATAGTTTATCAAAAAAATTATTTTCAGTTTCCACATATTGTTCTCAGAGAAATACAAATCTAATGGTGGGAAAAAGGTTATAGCATACCACATGTCTAACAATGGCACCTGCATGTATCATGGCAGATCTCCTCAGCGAAGCCACATCAGAAACTGATTTCAATTTTGCATTAAGTTTATCTACTTCAGCTGCCACTTCACTGCAACGTTGTTCAAGAAGTTCCAGTGTTGCAGGAGCAGCTTCTCTATACCTATTATAAGAAACAGATGTGAAAGATGTATTAGATATGATCTCTTCTTCTCTACCAATAAGGATAATACATCTCAAATTCCTTCTCAAGTTTGAAAACTTATACGTTTTATTGATATTGCATAGTTCTATAAACCTATCCAACACATTTAACATATACTTGGACTATTACTTGGAGTATTTCCCTGTAAACCATCCATTTCACATCATGTTATTTGCCCATGTGTGTTAATATGTAAATTGCTTAAATAATAACTCAATTCCATTACATATAATTTTTTGTTCATTGCTATTTAATTTTCTTCTATATATTTGAAAAATACCTGCGCTGAAGTTCATTTTCCAAGTAAAACCTCAAATTTCCAAAACCAATGTAAGACCCAAACTTTTCTTCATCATATCCCCCAATGACGCTCTCTTTTAGATATTGAATGACTTCAGCATCCACATGAGAAATTTGTGTACAAAACTCCTCATTTGTAATAGACCCTTTATCTTTGGGTAAGGCCACAAAGAATGGTTTGGTCCTCTCATCAAGATCGTTGGCACTGAGATACCGATCTATCTCCCATCTTTCTCCAAATTCCTATGTGGGAAAACAACAGAGTTAGTCTTTTTATCTATAGTCCTTCCAGTATGAGACTGAAAAACTGGTAAAACTTTGTTTACCTTGAGACGATCATCAAATTTTGAGACAACCACAATGGTACGTCTCAATGTGGGATCAATGGCACGAATTGTCTCCAACCAAAGTGAGCAGGACCATTTAACACTACTCTGTTGAAGAAACAAAAGTAAACGGTGTGGAGGTGCCGCCAAAGCCTTTACCATAGATAAAATATCCTCTGGTGTGCTATCTGGTTCGCCCTTCTTTGCCTATCAAAATCCGAAAAAGGATTCAAACATGGCACAATTTTGTCTGACAGAACCCAATAAAACAGTGTAAAAACAATATCATTCACTAGGCAAAAAGTTTAGTTAAGGTATACCTGTAGTGTCAAAAAATAGCTGCTTAACAAGGGACATGCAGAAATTTTTCCCATAACGATTTGTAGGCTTACGCTATTTAAGTATTGTTTATATTAATAATGATGATACAGAAAAAAAGGGCCTAGAATACTGATCTATATGTGTTAGATACTTGAAATCTAAGCAAAATAGAAATATAAATCCTTGCCGTTAAAAGAAAAACATGGCCAGAAAGTAGAAAACCTATGTTTCATTTGAGTATGAAGATGTCTCCTGACAATTATTAGAAAATGTGTACTTCACTAAGGACTTTTCATCAGTACAGATCCTTTCAAATGGACATAGAAAATACAATGACAGAAGACCTAATATTCTTGGCTGTTGCTTAAATGATTTACAATGTGAATACTGCTGACAGCTTAGCACAGAGTGTCGTCCATAAATACTTCTAGAGCATTGTTAGCAAACAGAAATTAATCATTTGGCGTTATCAAAGAAAACAATAATGGAAAATACATGCTTTTCGAAATATACGGCAACAGAACTTTCAAATCTGATTATACAGTGATTTCCGCTATTAACCCTGCAAAAATTTCTTAGTCTTATCCCATAAACCTTCAGTTTAGAAATGTCTACACATTCTGTGTCAGTCACTCTCTATGGCAAATACTACAACAGCACAACTTATTACCTTGATTGCTGCAAAAGAGGATGATGATGCAAAAGGCCTGCTGCCCTTTCCTTCAAATCTTCAAATTTATGTAAGCAGACAAAACCCTCATTTTCAACTGTTCCTAATGCCCACAGCACTAAATTGCAATCAATGCACCAGAATACAGTCAATTAAATCTATGGGTTATAAACTGAGCTGTATATGACAAGATTCACATATACAGAGTTGCATATTGCATTTTAGAATCCCTGGATAGTCATTGCCCTTGATTTTTGGGTGGGCATGGGTCACTTTTGTTGGACAAGCTCAACAAGTTTCACAATGGAAAAGAGAATATTCTCTCCTATGTTGGCATAAATCTGCACTCTTTGAGATTTAAACGTAAACTATGAAAATCAAAATATAACAGGATGTAGTGCTCAATGACGCATATCACAGTTGTTAAACAAGTAATTTGTCTAAAGATGAATATCGAATGGAGAGATTTGGTGTCAAATCACTAACTAGCACTTATTAGGTTGCAAAGTGGATACACACAGGTTTCTAGAGGAATTAACCCAGTTCAGCAAAGAAGCGTAGCCCAATTGTCTCAGACATGCCAACCAAGCAAGAGAATGTGCCCTAATTGATTGGGTTTCATAGCCAAATGCAAGAACAGGAAAAGGGGATGTGAAAAAACAGGTTATTTGAACACAATAAACAGTTAGAGAATGTAAATAGAATTACAAAAATAAAGTTACCTTGAGAACAAATCCAGGAGTGTCGATGATGGTTAAATACGGGCAATGTACATATTCTACTCGTATAACAACAGGCTTTGCAGAAACTGCAGCTCGGATTTTCTTCAAGTGCTCCTCTGTTCTACCTTTGATGGTGTCTGCAACAGCAGACGCCATTATAACAGGTACTCCGTAGTCATCAGAATCTTCATCCTGAAACAAATACAAACCCCAAAACTCACCATTAATCCTAGACACATAATATCTCAAACTTTACTAACGATCAACTGAAAGCATTCTATCAACTGAAAGCATTCTACAACAGATAGTGCTATTACATGTTCAGTATTGAATAAAAAATCTTGAAATAAAACTAATTAACAAGTGAATGAAATACTTAATATTAGCAAAGTGATTAAGCCGAGTTATAAAAACAGTAGCGCTTATATAACAGAGACCCAAGTTCAACTCCCCAGCGAATGTGATAGAGTGCATAAAATAGTGCATTCAACTGCATTGTTCTAAGAAATTAACAGATTGAAGAAACAAAATTTGAAGTTAATAGAAAAAATATTTCTCGGTTGTGGCATCTCAGCTAAAGAGAAGAAATCCATAAAGAGGTTGAAGAAAACCTGAAAGCAGCAGCGGAGCTCAAGCGCAGAAGGATCGTGCACCATTTGGAGCATAAGAGGCCTCCGGGTGCCCATTTCGCCCTCTCGGACATTGAACCTGAACCCCAGAAGTGCTTCCAGGAGGGAGCTCTTGCCATCCGCTCGGCCACCAACCACCACGATCTCAGGAATTTGGAGCTTCTCTCCAAGGGCCACAGCGCTCGCCTGCAGCCGATTGTATGCTTCCAACAGTGATCTCGATTCTGCCGACGCATACAAGCCATCCATGTGTTGTTTCTCTGATTTCTGCTTACCCAAACCTTGCAAGCGTCCGACTCCAAAGTTCGCTAATGGAGTGATTTGCTAAGAGCTGGTTCATCTATGCAAATTGGAGGCGGTATTGAATGGCACTGGCACTAGTTTGAGCAGTTGGGGTATTGAATGGCAGCGGCTATACAGCCCCAGAAATGCATCGGGGCATGGATGTAGCATGCCTCCGTGCATTATAGGATAGTATCAAACTGTCAGTTTCCTTCCTCCGTAATTTGTCAGTATGTCAGTAATCGTAATCACTGCAGGTGAAATCAATTTTAATTTATTTTTTCACTTCTATCAAATGTTTCCCTTGCTGGAAAAGTCGTCCCCTGTATATGTTATATTTTTATTTTTATTATATTGTTTTATAATATATAAGTATGATATTTATTTTTTAAATATAATCAATAAAATGATTCTTATAAAATTAAAAAATTATTATATATTCTTGATGTATTATATAACAATTTTTTATTTTATAAGAATTATTTTATTAATTATATTAATATTATACTTGTGTATTATTAAACATTAAATATAACACATTTTATATTAATTAATATATATATATATATATATAATTATAATTATAATTATATATTTTTTAAAGAATAAAGAACTATTTCATATTTTGTTATAAATATTTAATAAATAAATAAAAAGTATCAATTTTTAAAATATAATTAATAAAATAATTTTGAAGTATAAATGACTGATATTTTATTTTATGTTATTTTTTTCCATATCTAATGAGTTTGCATATCTATTTTTCCTATCTATTTTTGCCCTATTTTATTTTATTTTATTTTATTTCCTAGGCAAGATTAGATAGTAAAATAAAATGAATTTTTTTAGGATATTCAAAAGAAGTTAAATGAAATATTTTAGATATAATTTCTAATCCATATTTTTATAATTGAAGGAAAAATAAATTGATTTATTAGTTTTAAATTTATTGTTCTTTTACATATTATATATTATATAAATACAATATATTATGTATTATATTTTATATTAAATATAATATAATATTATAATATATATTATATTATATCAAATAAAATAAAATATAATTTTTTTAATTTATTTTTTATTTTACTTTATTAAATATATTTAAAAAATTATTATATTTCATTAATATATTATATAACAATTTTGATATATTAATATATTATATAACATTTTTTTTAATATATTAATATATTATATAACATTTTTTATTATTAATAATAATATTAATATGAAATAGTTTTTTATTCTTTAAAAATTATTTTATTTTACTTCAGAATTATTTTATTAATTATATATATATATATATATATATATATATATATATATATATATATATATATATATATATATATATATATATATATAATATTAATATTATACATATATGTTAATTAATATAACATGTGTCATATTTAATGTTTAATAACACAAGTATAATATTAATATTAATATAAATATAATTAATAAAATAATTCTTATAAAATAAAAAATTGTTATATAGTATATCAATAATATATAATAATTTTTTTTATTTTATAAGAATCATTTTATTGATTATATTTAAAAAATAAATATCGTACTTATATATATAATAATAAAATATATTTATATAATATTAATAATAATATACAATATAATTAAATATAATTATATATGTTTTATATATATATATAGGGCAGGACTTTTCAGCAAGGGGAAACATTTGATAGAAGTGAAAAATAAATTAAAATTGATTTTAGATGAATGATTACGATTACTGACATACTGACAAATTACGAATGAAGGTAAAAAAAATAGTTTGGTACTATCCTATACTGCATAGAGGAAATAATGTCCTCGGATTAGTGCCCTCCATTAGCTGTCCTCCAATTTTGCCAGCGAATTCCTAAATAAAAATGATTCGAAGAAATAAATTTTCTGACTGCTGACACTTGAGTACATTCTTCGATATAAGCTATCAACGAAATATAGTCTGTCGACTCATTCAATGCAATGACTTAACCGATTCAAAAATAAAAATGATTTGAAGAAATAAATTTTCTGACTGTGACACGTCAGTACATTCTTTGATATAAGCTATCAGCTAAATATAGTATGTCGGCTCATTTAATGCAACAACTTAACCAATTGTCGATGCATGAAGCTGGTTAAATGACAGAATAAACTTGGTTTTAAAGTGTGAGACAGGTTTGCCGACTATTTGTGGATTGGGAAGTCCACAATAGAAACCTATCAAAAAATGGTTGTATTAAGAGATGCAGAGTCACTGAGGGACACGCTAACAAGTCAACTAATAAACTAAATACAAACCATCAACTAAATACAAACCATCAAACTATAGCGACTCCCTTTCCTCCACTGAAATAAAAAAGAAACGAAGATGTAAGATTCAGGTGATCAAGGGAAAAAGAATTGTGCCCTTGCAATTAATTATTGAGAAATGAGGTGTGCACCACAACATTTCACAAGATCCAGAGATCACTTTAGCAATAAACATTATGGATTGTGGAAACTTAATATCACTAATTTCACAAGATGTCAACTGCAATAATTCACGCAATTGTAATTGGCTATCTCAAAAGCAAAAGCAAAATCCTTTATTTTTCACTTTACCATAAGCTGTATCATGGTAGTGAAAATTGTATGCCCATATTCTAAAGCGTATCAAATAATGGTAAAATATTTATTTTCTTTTTATATAATTTTGTATTAATTTAAAGAAGATTATTTGAGCATTTTTATATAATAAGTTGAATGATGAAATTATATATTTAAATTATTTTTTATTTAATTTTTTATAATATTTTCTCTCACACACACATTATAAATGATATAATCTTATGTAAAGTCAATTTTTTGTCTTATGCTATCCATCTATCTCATTACACATTTTTTTATGCACTTACCACGTAATCTCTTTTTCATATTCAAACATCCTTATGTATTCCATTTGTTAATTGAAATTGTAAAAGAAAATAAACAATTTATATTATTGTATGAAATGAATTATATATATGATATGGAATCAGTTTTACAAGAGACAACTAATTCTTTGTTAATATAAGGCTTGGTTATTATTAAAAATATGTAATATAATGATGTAACATTATAATATTCTAATAGTCCCCCTTATTACATCGTGTTTTTAAGAAAACAAATTAAGAAAGTTCAAAAAGCTTCAGACTTCACTATTGTAAGAGATTTGATAAGTATGTCAATACATTAATCTTGAGTGGAACAATATTGGAGCTCGATATTTTGTTATTGGACATGTTCACAGATGAAGTGACATTGAATCACAACATGTTTCATGCACTCATGAAAAATAAGCTTTTGAACAAGATTCAAAACATTGTTTGTTGTAGAATAAAGCTAAAGGACATGTCTCATGAACATCCATGCTTCTCAAAATGCAACATAACCATATCACCTCATATTGAACTCCAACTATGACAAGATATTCTGCCTCTATGCAAGAGTGACCAACAATGGTTTACTTTTTGTTTCCCAAGATATCAAACCGAAGCCCAAAATGAAAATGAATCTTGAAGTAAACTTTCTATCATCAATGGCATCATTCCAAGGTGGTGACTCAAGCTATTGATTCACTATTTTTAGTTCATAAATCTAAATAACTATGCACAATAGATCCAATTGATTTTCTCACAAGACTTATTATGAGTCTTTGACCTACTGTCAAACTTATTTGCAACTTCATATGCTTTTGCATCATTCATTATGTAATAGTGCCACTTAGGAATATTTTTGTGCATTGTAAGAGATGAGGATTAGGGTAGAGATAGAGGTGAAAATTGAATCATGAATTAGAAAAGAATCCTAGGCTTGGTCACTACTGAGTCATAACGTGCAAGTATGTTATAACTTTCTCATGATTTCCCTTTGATGGACCAAAAATTGTTGTAGCCACTTTTTGATCCCCCATCTTTGTCCACATGCCCTTGTGTCAACATGTACCACTAAATTTATCACTGCATCATTTGTATGCTAAGAACATAAAAGTTAAAGTTAAAGATCAATATAAACATAAATATATAGATATAGATATATCAATAAAGCTCAAAAGGCTCAAAGTTCCCACCAATAATGCACGGGAAGTATCTTCACCCAATAAATCATCATTTTCCCATGCATGCTCTATCTCAGCATCATTAATTAAATAATTCTCATTACCATATGATGTAGCGCGCCTAGTAGAAATACTTGAAAGAGTTTCTTTGGTTGATTTCCCCTTTTCAACCCATTGCTCTTGTTTCTTTTAAGGTGGATCCATGTGTGTACTATGTGCTTGCTAAAATTTTATATCTTGCATGCGCTACTCATGTAGTAAAGGTATATTTAGAGAAGGTAAATTTATTGTTGATTAATATCTATTTATTTTAATATCTTGTAAGCACATGTGGAAGATGTATATCTCTTGTACCATAATGTTGGAGGCTTACAAATATCATAACCTTCATACTTAGGCCATGCAAGATGTTCAACTTGAGGTACTTTGGACTTTATTTCTTTAGTTTCTTGTGTTGCTCTAGGATGTCTAGGAAAAGAAGAATGTTTCATTTGTTCCTTTAAACTTTGCCTCATAATTATGTCATATTCCCTTATTTTGGCACCTAAATGCAAATTAGAACATTGATGAATCGTATATTGGTGCTCATATGGTGGTTTCTTAGGGTTTCTCCTATATGTATTTAATCTAAAATTGCATAATTCTTAAATTGGCTAATATGGATCTCTTTTAATTTTTACTATTCTACCTCTATGAATATATTTCACACACTAATGCATCATAGAAGGAACCACTCTTAATTGTTCAAGCCAAACCCTCTCAAATTACATGAAAATTTTATTTGAACTAGGACTAATATGACATAACACAAGAATCTCCTTAAGACCTATTTATAAAGGGAAAATAATACAATCCAAAGTATCAATAAGTTTCCATTAATTATATTCAAAGAAACTCCTTAATATTCATAGTTCTACTTCGATGAAGATGATACTTTTACAAAAATTCTTCAGTGCACTGGATTATTATCACACTTTCAAAATTAAATTGACTCATCCCATAAATTTAACTTAAAATAGCAAAAGAATGAATATAAAATCATGACTAATCCATATGCAAATGTAATCAAATGAAAAACAAATTATTTTCTAACTTTATGTCAAGACATGACAACCGGGCGGGGGCCCTAGCTCGGTTGGCTAAGTAATTCCGTTGCGGCTCTGCTGGTCACGAGTTCTAGTCTCCCCCCGCCCCGTGGTACCGGAGGGCGTGTCGCACCAGCACCGCCGGTCACGTTAAAAAGTTTACCAGGCGCACTGCAGTTTATAGGGGGTCGTGCTACCCGATTCCTGCAGTCTAAAAAAAAAAAAAAAAGACATGACAACCAAGTTTAAATGTTCGTAAAATGAAAAGAGAAAGTGCAAGGAATGCAATTTTCACAACGAGAATTAGAAAAGAAACAACTAATAATATCAAAGTAACACATTTGTCAAAGACCCATTGGTCTCTTGGTGAAGTTGCATGGCTCCGAATGAACCCACCTTGAGAATCAAGTCTTTTTGTGTGCATGGCCCTTGACCCCAATAAAAAAGACTAAGATTATGCCCTAACCAACTCTAATCCTCACAAACAAACTGTATGCATAAACATGAATAAACTCACATTAAACTTTATATGATGCTTTGCTAATGAAATGTTGTAATAATCTTGCTCTTGAATGTTCTTGACTTGATAATGATTTCTCTCAAAGTGCTTGATCATCAATTATTTCTAGTTATTTTATCAAATGATGGAATGAATAGGTATTTATTTACAATTAATCTAATTTCCTGTAAATTAAATCTCGATAGTCAACATTTAGGATTTGAAATTCAAATAATAAATGCCAACCCTAACATATTAAAATTTGGGGCCAAATTAGGAGGAAAGGGTGCCTAGGGCACCCTTGTCTAGAGCCACTTTTTCAGGATCTAGAGTGTTATGGGGAAAATATTAAATGCCTACTTTGGTTTTTATACATTTGATTTCTTGATAAATTATTAAATGGTCCATGGAATATATAATTTAGGAAATTATGGCACAATTCAAGGTATAAGGATTACAAAGAAAAACTACAAAGAAAATGGATTGGACCATATGAAATCAAAACAATTTTCCAAATGGATCAATTCAATTACAAACTATTGATGATGTTAGGTTTTCATTACTAGTTAATGACCATCAGTTGAAACTATATAAGTGGCCATTGCAGAAAGATGATTTCCTACTGTCCTTACATCTTTAGTTTGAAATAGAAATACAAAATTCATCAATAGAAATAATCACTTCACCAGAAATATTAGCAAATGAGCTCCACTCGCCTTTTGTTATTTCATAGGTATAATCTTCAACACATAAATCACATGCACACACTACATAGGTGACACTCAAAAGTCTTCATTTTTTGAAAGACACAAGTGCTCACGATACCTGGAGCAACATACCTCGAGGAACACTATTCAAAAGGCACTTGTTTCATTCATCAAACTGTAGCACTTACATATCTATCCTTCCAATCATGTCCATAACATCAATCATTCACTTTCATTTCATGCAACTTCACTTTTCTAGCATATGTACAGAAATCAAATCACCTTTTTCAAAAAATCTATACTATGCATTAACTTCCATCTTTCACATCATGTGTACTTTGTGCAACCTTTCATCCATTAATTTAAATTCATTTCCCACATGTTCACCTCATGTTGAATTGCACTCCATACCACGACTACCTGTAGTTTAGAACCATCACTTCAAATCATTTCAAATCTTGTTGCATGTTTGTACTCAACAACTTCACACATACCATTCGTCATCTCATAGAATTTCAATTAACAATAAAGCTTACTAATTGTGTATGTGTTTATCATTTGTGCATGCAAATCAACTTCACATTTAAAAATTCTATTGTTTATTAGTTATCCCTCTACCATTTTGTACTTGCTAATTGAGGACAATTAGCACCTTTGGTTGGGAGGAGGGGTATTCCAAGGCAATAATCTGTAGTTATTTCTAATTTTCTACCATTTTTATTTTCTTCCATTCTCAAAGAGGAAACAAAGAGTTTAGAAGTAAGCAAAGGTATCTAGTACAAAATTGGGTGAATTGGGAGATATAGCATAATAGAGCCAAAAAGAAGTGACTTCAGTTAAGATACTACAATGGGGGTGACATAACGAGAAGGGAACCAACAACCCATAATTTTTCATTGGAAGATAGAAAATGTTTGCATATCTTCCAATAGGATGGCTGGTTAGACTACTTTTTGAGACTCACATAATTCAACGAAGTTATGACCCAACAATTTGCCAACACCCTACAAAATCATGAGGCAATTGTTAGGAGTTTGAGAGTAGATGCATCAAAAGATGCTATAGCCAAATTTTTAGGTCTTCCAAGGGTGGGAGAAGAGTTTCTGGTAAGAGCAGATGCAATTACAGATAGGAATGAATTCTCCTTGCCAGGGGAGAACTTGGACTCTTCTTCACAAGGTATCAAAGACATATTTTACTTGGCTTTGGGACTATGTATCTTCTCATATTATTAGGTACTTAACATGCAATGGAAGACAATATATTGTACATAGTTCATTTTAAATTGCTTAGTCATTACGCCACCAAAGGCATGTGAATGTTCCAAAAAATTTGTACAATTTGTTGAAAAGAATGTCCTTAGAGTACAAAAGAAAAAGAAATCAATCAACATTATTGCATTTTTGTTTAAATACTTTACTAGTGAAAAAAATACTTAGGGTTCAATTTCCCAATGTGTCTCGGGAGGATTTTCTAACTTGTAGCAACATCAATAATATTCTCCAAATGTATAATGAAGGGGAAAGGGGTCATGAACAAAAAGTAGAAGAACCTGTCGTAGTTGCTCCTAGGGGAGAAATACCCTCTAGTTCCCCTGCTACAACACCTACCTATAGTACAAGGGAACTAGAAGAGCGAGGTATATAGGAAACACAACCTGTAGCCTTTGTTGACTAGCCTGTACTTGAAGACAATCTGAAAACCCCAACTTCTAGTAAGAGGCCACCAAAAGTACAAAAAATAAAAAGTGGGGCTTCTATCTCTATAACTGTAAAGGGGTCGAGGAAGGCGACCCCCTCAAGAAGGTGATCACATCACCTAAGAAAGAAGAGGCTCATGAAGAGAAAATATAAAAAGAAAAGAGAAGATGTTGTAATGATAGAAACAAACACAAACTCATAGAAGAATACCCCTGGTGATGATGTAAAAACACCAATTGTACAACCTTTGTATTTTACCAACACTTTTGACTCTAATTTAGAAGACATTTTTGTTGCCAAAAAGATGAGAAGAAGATACCCAAAGAGTCCTATCTCAAAAGGGTTTGTGTATATAGAGGAGGTAGGAGAAGAATATTTTTTGGCGAAAGAAGATTTTTTCTTGGAAGAAAGGAATATAAATAAAGAAAATAAAGAAAAGAAGTCTTCTAATTGATAGTGAGAAGGATACAATAACCATGGGTTCGGGACAAAGACTCCATAAATTTAATCATGGATCAAAATTGGAAATATTGGCACAACTTTCCATGGCTGAAATAGATGAAAAAGATCTAGTTCTAAATAGCGCATTGACTATTACGTCATTAGGTATTGAATTGTGGAAGAGAACACAAGAATTATCCCAAAAAGAAAAATAATGGGAAAGGGAGAAAATTAAAATGATATCTAATCATGCTAGGATAGTTGAGAAGTAGGAAATGGAGGTGAAGAAATTGAAAGTAAAAATCAAAGAACTGGAAAATAAAACAATGCAGCTGATGAAATACAAACCACCTCTAGAGTTTATACCTTGTTTTTGTAAGAAACATTTTTTATGTTTTTAGTTTAGTTAAATAATTAGTGACTTTCCTATTGCAATGAATTCAAGAATTTCATTTTTAGAAACTTTCTAGAAGTCCACACCTAAAATGCAAGATCAATCATGTGAGTTTTATTTGCATAATTTTTTTCTTTCTTATGAAACTACATGGAACCCATTGATGTTTGTGGGAGATCTCCAAATAAGGGCCTTGGCTTCTTATGTTAGAAATGAGCATCAAAGGGGGGAGCTTCTACAAGAATCTCATGAGAGAGAAATTTATCCACCTATAGCCAAGAAAGGAGTCAAAAGACCCTAATGTAGTAGTGGACCGGTGGTTAGAGCTTATACAACACAAGGGAGTCAAAGAAAAAAATATGGAAGGTAGAGAACAAGATTATAAGAGAATGAAAGGATTAGTAACAAGTACCATTAAAGAAGCCTGTAACTTTGTTCATAGCAGATAGGATGAGCTTACACTAGAACTCAAGAGGAAGGAACCACACTCTATATACAATTATGCAGCAATGATGCATAGGTCACATAAATATATTTCAATTGCAATGAGAAATTGAGTTGCTTGGTTCCCACTCACCTTCTATCCTCCTATCCTCCAATTCCCTATACCACAGTGGACAAGGAGGAACTAAGAGGAAGAGGCAGCAACAAAAAATAAAAGACTGGAAAAATTTTCAGATCAGCAAGGATATACTTGAAGCATGGCAAAGGGGTATATTGTGTGGAAGATTTCAGAGAGATGTCCCTACAATATACATTCAACCTTAAAGTTGCTTGAGGAAAATCAATAGCTTTAGTTGGGGGGTGTTGTCAATCAATATTGCACCCTTAGCAAAGATAAACTTTACTATCCTGTTGAAACATGGAAACACTCTCAGATTGTGGGTAATCTATAGCGACAGTGAATCTCCAAAGTGGGTTGGTTCCCCTAGAAAATCATCTAGTCTAAAAGACTTTCTGAGGAAAAGGGTTAGGAGGAAAACTGAAAATGGAAATCCTACAACCTAAAGATGATTCGCCATAAATTTTAAAAGACTTTAATGACTTTACCCACAACAACCTCTCAAAGCTTCAACTCTCACAATCTCACTCAATACATACAATCCAATAGTAATTTGTATTGAAGGTTCATAAGACTAAACATGGAATTTACAACATAAATTATATGAGACTTGCACATAAACTTACAATAACAAGACATAAAAAGAATTCTTTGTTTTGAATCATAATAAAAATCAAATTGATACTACAAGTATGAAATAAGAAGTTGAGAAGGAAAGCTCTGTTGTTTGTATTAAAGTGGAAGGAGTGTCAAGCTAAAAATCTAAGTACAAAATGTGTTTACAGACTCTCTAAAATGAGCAAGAGACCAAGAAACAATAATCTAAACTGAGAAAAACATAAGTTTTTCTCCAATTATACTTCCAAACTGTCTCCAAGAGTGAGAATAGAAAAATCAAGCTAAACTACATCACAAAATAGCAACTTTGATCCATTTTCGAGCTTCAAAGAAAATCCTTAAAAACAGTGCCCAAAACTGCCTCAAACTTCATGAGAAAGATAGAAACTTTCTATCTCTGGTAGATCGATCCAAAAGCTCCACAAAATCAAGTTCAAATTGATGAAAAACTAAAAATAGAAGGTTCAGTTTGCTCATTCTTTTCCAATTTTGCCCAAGAACTCAACTTAGAAAATAGAAAGATTCTAAGGAGACTAACTGCATTTTTAAAATAACAAGTATTAAGATGATTTATAGAAACATTATCTTAATATTGTTTTACATTATTGTAGTTTTGATTTTACAAAAGAAAAAGCTCGAACTGATTTTTGGCTTGAATTTTATAAAAAAAATTCAAGGTAAGGTATGCATATATGATTTTGATCAAATTTTTGCCAAGTATTAAACATTCAGGGCATCTTTCTTTGATTTTCTATAAAAATCAATAAAATAAACTCTAAAGCATATGGTTTTATGATTTTCTTTCAAAAATCAAAAAGGTATCCTAAGGTATGCGACCTAGGATTGCAAGAAATATGCAAAGTCAAAACATGAAATACCACAAGGTATTTAAAAGGCATTAGGGAATAAATCAAAGTGGGAAACATTAAAGCCAAACTAGGGCAGTGTAGGAACCCTGAAAAAAAACCACTCAAGCCTTAAAAAGTCACCCTCATTTCACATTCTTGATTTTGGAGAAAAATTGATCTGCCCCTACGCCGCCATTGAAGAGCTGGGGTTCTAAAGCTTGAACCTCTCCATTTCCAGCTGCTCTTGAAGATTTTCTTGAAGATTCTCATGAAGGAATGTAGAAGTAAGTTTATTTTGTTGCAAATCTGAGTACCAACCTCCATTTTGAGTGCATTTTTTGACCTTCGTGGCCATGACCATGGCACATTTTTTATGCATTTCTTTTTTGTCAATTTTTTGTTGATAGCCTCCCTCTCTTGAGGCTGCCATTAAAGCATTTATGAAGCTTGCATTGCACAGGAATTTGAATGTATTCCTCCACGACAAGCAATGGGTAAGTCTTTACCACTCAATCTTTGTATTTTTCTTCTTTTTCTATCAATTATATGCTCGATTTGGAATCAATAGATACAAATGAATGGATGTTTTGTTTATACCATGCATCCTTATTTTGAAACCCTTCTATCTTGGCTCGACTTCTCTGTATTTAGCTCACTAGAAAAGAAATGAAACAAATCATACTCTCCACATTTGATTTGATCAAACGATGAAAGGTTTTTATTTCTGTATTTTTTCACTTTCCTGGTGATAGCTTAGTCGTACCCTCTCTAGAATATTCTTTCTATTTCCTAAAAGAACAAAGTGTAAAACTTTATTCATTATATTTTTGAGCCTCCTTCATAGCTCCATGATTATGGTCGTGAGCTCTATTCAATGGCATTCTAGGTTTGTGTTTGTCTGGGGTTTTTCAAAAACCTATGACTCCAATTACAGATACGAGCTCTCAGAAAAATGAGTGCAAAACCTCTTGGCACGATCTTTCACTTCTCAGAAAGCAAAATAAATCCTTCCACATTTGGGGCTCAGCCCAAAAACCCTAAGTCGTGGATTTGTAATATTTTGCATATCCTTCTCTTGCATTCTCCCTCAAAATCCTTGATGGGGACTACTATATCTTGTTTCCATTCTATGCTGAGCAAAGTTAAGCTTCCTTCTTCACTTTCAAATATTACAATTCTTGTTTACCTCTTCCATTTGTTACATGCAAATCTGTTATAGCATGTTTAGCTTTTGGAAAAATAAATGCTCCTGTAGGTATCATGTGAGCTTCATCACTGTTTGTGTATCTTTTTGCATTATGAAAACATGCTCAAACTCACACTCCTTATCACTGCCTCATCATTTTGTGAGCATTAACTGATGTAATGGAGCTTTCTTTTATGGATGTGATGTCATAATGTTGAAACAAAGACTTGAACTCTGTTCTATTTTTCTTCAATGATGTTGTTCCATATGCAAGATTGTCATTTCTTATCCAAACTAGCACGCTCATAGAAGATTTTGAAATATGTGACACCTTTATGATAATGTCTTGAGCTGCTTCAACTATTTCAATTGTTGTTTTGATTGTGCACTTAGGTATGTATGCTTGTTCACTATCACAATTCATGGCAATGCACCACTTGTTGTCCCATCATTGTGAGCTTTGGTTATTCATACATTGATCATTTATGATTTTCAATTCATTGCATTCTTGGATTTGACTATCATAAATGATCAATTGTGTGGACTCTTACAAAAATTTATGATTTACTCCTTCAAATGTATATTTTCCTTTTGAGCAATGATGAATGTATTTCCTTTCTCAAACCCCTTTTGAATGTTAAGGGGCAGCATGCTGGGCTCAACCCTTGTGGAAGCCCATTTTTCTCCACATACTATAATGTCTTCAAAAGTGGATCAACAACATGATTTATCCTATACCTGCACAGTTAAAAAACATGTTAGATTAAAAATGGTGAAACTTCATGCTCCTGTGATATTTTATTTTTTAGGCCCTCTTGCACATGTCTGATGTTTATTCAACTAATTCAATGCACCATATGTTGGGTTAAACTAGCTCTTGGGTTAGAGTTAGTGGATTAACTATAAGTGGTTTTGAGCCCATGGTTTTGCATGTATGTAAGTCTATATAATGGCTTGGTGACTCCATTGTATGTGTGGTTGGTTGAAGCCTTCAGGATTAGCCCAGTTGGGGCTAAGGGTTAATATGAAGATCTTCATTGCTGGTTTTTCCCCGGTTTGGGGTTTTCCAGGGTAAATCACTATGTTGTGATTGTGTTCTTGTTCCATGCTTGACTTATGTTTATGTTTTTATTCTTCATCTGGTTCCTAACAAGTGGTATCAGAGCAAGGTTTTGGGATTTGATTTTTGCTTGCATGTGTAGGTTTGTGAGTTGCATGTACTTGCATGTGTGTTGCATGTACTTGCATGGACTCGCATGTGGCTTGCATGTGTGTGCATGTTGATGCATGTAAGATTACCTGGTGTTTAAGGTTCTGGGTATTTCTTCTGTGAAGATTTCTTAGCCTGACAAGCTTGAAGAAATCTGAAGGAATCAACTCAAGATTGAGCTTTGGAGAATGGGAGAAGTTTGAGCATGTGTGCAGCTGGAATGTTAATGAAGTGACGCGGTGAATGCACTCATTCTAGTTGTGATGGAGGTCTTGTTTGGCTTTCAAGATGAAATTGGATTTCTCTCGATTGTGCACGATTGGTCGTGGTTGCTGCTCTAGGCATGTTGCTTGGTTAAAGTCATTGTATGCAGGTGCCCACAGCCAAGGCTAGCTGTAGCAAGAACAAAATTGTAATGGAGTTGTATGTAAAATTTAATACATGTATTTGGGCTGATGGTTGTAAGACCTTGTATGGCTTGCTCGATCCCTGAAAGGAAAGGTCTCATATGTGCTTGTGGAAGGGGGGTTTGGTCCTAACCCCAAGACCAAGTTTAAAGGGGGATTGTTGGGTTAAACTAGCTCTTGGGTTAGAGTTAGTGGATTAACTATAAGTGGTTTTGAGCCCATGGTTTTGTATGTATGTAAGTCTATATAATGGCTTGGTGACTCCATTGTATGTGTGGTTGGTTGAAGCCTCCAGGCTTAGCCCAGTTGGGGCTGAGGGTTAATATGAAGATCTTCATTGCTAGTTTTTCCCCGGTTTGGGGTTTTCCAGGGTAAATCACTGTGTTGTGATTGTGTTCTTGTTCCATGCTTGACTTATGTTTATGTTTTTATTCTTCATCTGGTTCCTAACACCATAGGCAATTCACTATATTTATGTTGATAGAGCACATAGTGAAACTCATATCCATATTTCTAACAATTTTTCTCAACATGATGCAAGTTCACTCAAGATCGAGAGCAAGCAGGAGCAGTAGCAATGAAGACCAACACTGAAGACCAACAGGAAATGATGGATATGTTCTTTATTATGTGTTTCTTTTCTTTTTAATCTTCAGTTGTATAGTTCATTTCCTTGTGATGTGTTGGTTCGGGTACTCCCATGGCTTGTGTGGGACAATTGATCTCTCTTTTCTTTCCAATGAATGTGAAAACAACATTTTGCAATCTTGTACCATTCTGTATATATCTCTCTTGCAACATGAATGAAACATTGTAAAGTGTATAAATCATTGCAAGAAGAATGAAAGCAATAATTTTATCTCATGTAATCTTTTTTATGTTATAAAAAATTGAATGGAAAACTGAATGTTATCTGTTATGAAACACATTGCACTAAACAACTGAATCCTTTCTCTTAACTTCAATATATGCCCTGGTCAAGCAAAGTAGAAATTAATTGAAATCTTTCACCTTAAAATGAACACAAGTTATTTCAGCTCTGCCAATTTGAGATGTAGGTGAAAAATTGGTAACATACTTGGTGATTTATGTTGAATGCTTGCCTGCTAAGCATTAGACCAGTTGCCTTGAAAAAATTCATTGGGTGTGGATCCAAATCTTCCCCTCCTCAAACTCAGAAAACCATGAAACTCAACTACAAAATTACTCCAAACAATAGTAGAAGCAAAACAAAACCAGGTTGAAAGCAAACTAAAAGGCCCTAGTCGCCAGAAAGCATGTGCAACAACACTTAGGGAAAGAAAATAATTGAAGTGAAATGTGCTTCAAGCACTTATTAGTAGCAACACCAACCCTACCCTACACTAACAAACAAATAGGCCTTCTAACCAACTAAGGATGCTTTGCATGCTAATAAGTTGGCAATAAGAGGTGAAAAACAAGAATACTCCCCACACATTGTTGTAATGCAACTTGAAGATTACAACCAAAGGCACAGATCTTGTGAATCTGATCAAACATACCTCTAATTTTCCATGAATGGATAAGTTGGATATGTTGCTCCTCAACTGCAATCTCATTCGTAGGTACACTAAAAATCCTTTGAATCTTGTTGATAACTTTGATGGCTAAATTCATACTGGGGCATCCTCTTGAAAGGGTGAAACTTGAACCTTTATTACTAGTTCCTTGTTGGTCACCTACGGTTTCAATCTCACTTTCCTAATTGAGATCATTTGAAAACGTGTCACCCAACTTTGGACAGAACTTGTCAATGATGTTAGTATACAAATCTTCATCAAACCCATCAATAGTTTCTTGATTCCCAATAGGCTTTGGGGAATCTTCCTGACTAATTTCTTGAGATCTTGGAAAGATATCAAGATCCATAACTTGAGAAGCAGTGTCATGCTTTTGCTAAACTTGAATAATGTCTGCATCTACCTCAACTTTGTGACTATCCAAATTAAGGATGCTCTCATCTGCTTGCTCACTAACCAGCCCCCTGTTTGAGTGGCTTCCATCATTTTGTTGGTCACAACTTGACAACTTCGTTAGTTCACATTCTCTTCATCATTACTAATAAATAAAGGAAGCTCTTCAAACAAATCAACCAAGCCTTGAGCTTGGACACCCCTTTTACCTCCTCAAGCTATTGTCCTGCACTTTCTCCTTCAAAAGATGATTGTTTGATGTCCAAGTTCAAAACAAAAACCTCAAGGTCATCCCAAAACATGTCTTCTTCATTCTCATTTCCATTTTCTTGTGAAGGGAGATTGTTCATTACCTTATTACATCCCTCTTGAGGTATCAAAACATCAAAGTTTTGAACCTCTTCTTGCTTCCCTAGAGCCAATATGGGTGTAATATGAGGTATGCATTCTTCATCGTCCAAAAAAAGTGGTAGTTCCTCAAATAGGTTAGTCAAAAATTGAGAACTCTTAGCCACTCCTTGATCTAAAATTGGTTGTTCCTTAACTACAGCTTCCTCCATCTCTTTCTACAGTTGTTCTTGATCTTCTAGGTCCTCACCACTGTACTAGCTAGATACCTCACAATAGTTATCAATATCGTGCTGCATTGCTTGATCCTTTGAGATAAATACTGAAATATTTTCATCCTCTTCAATAAAACTAGGAAGACCATTAGTGAAAACATGGAAAGATTCATCAGGGGAAGTCTTTTCTTATTTTATCTTTTGTTGCTGCAAATGGTAAATCTCCAAATCTTAACGTAATGGGTTTACTTCCCTAAGATTTTCTATGCGGAGTAAGGAATCTTGATCAATGGGTTCACCCTTGGACTTATCAGGTGGGGAAACTTGGGGAGATTCTTGGACTGTTGGAGAACAAACAGGCTCTTCAAGAAGTTGTTCTTGAGGGGTTGTTGACTGAAAATGCTTAGGAATAGGTTCATTTGGTATGAAGCATATTGTATTGAAACGGGAATGTCTTTTCCAAAAAATGGGTTTGGGAAACTAAAAGTTGGGTTTGATTCCTGCTTGACAATAGGATTTTAAAAAGAAGATAAACTCTTAAAACTTGTATTTTCAACTTGGGAAGCTCTAGGGGACTCACCTTGTCTAAAACTTGGGAATTTATGTTTAAGAACCTCTTTTTGAACAAGTTGATATGGAACTACAGGATCTGCTTGGACCTCTTTCCTTTGAAACTAAGCATGCAAAGGCTTCATCTGCTCCTTAAATTGTAACCTTTGTGTCTCCAACTTTCGCTTATAGAGATAGGCTTGATAAGCCATCTCTTCCTATTGTTGGTTATACTCATGTTGCCTCTTGATCTCTTCTACCTGCTTTGTGAAGTCATGCATGAAATTAATCAACATACTATTTATTCTTGCAATCTCCTCCTACTGCGTGTCGTACTGCTTTTGGTTTTCTATTTCACTCATTTTCCTTTCATAGTTCAGCCTTATACCTCTGAAGCTCAAGTCTTCAATATTTTGGGGTTGATTTTGAGCATATGAAGGCTAAGATGAAAATTGGGCAAGGGTGGGTGAGTGGTTTATACTGCACATGTTGGTTTTGAAAATCCATGGAATTGAAACCAGCAACATGATTATGCTGATAAGGATGATATGGAGATGGATAAGCAGGATTTTCATGATATGGCTGATGATATTCATACTGGCTATGAAAATTTTACATTTTTACTCATGTAAAAGTTGGATGGTCTACTTGCAAAACCAATGAACAGAGTCGTTAGGTATATTTCAAAACCTCCAAAGGCTAGAAACGTTGTTGCATATACCAAAACAATAACTTTAAACTTTAAAAACTTCTTTGAAAATAAGTTTCAGAGTCCCACTAAGTGTGCCAAAAATTGTTGTTAATTAGCATTGCACCCTCAACAAAGATAAACTTTAATATCCTATTGAAACATGGAAACACTCTCAGATTGTGGGTAATCTATAACAAGAGTGAATCTCCAAAGCGGGCTAGTTCCCCTAGCAAATCACCTAATCTAAAAGACTTTCTAAGGAAAAGGGTTAGGAGGAAAATTGAAAATGGAAATCCTGCAACCTAAATATGATTCTCTTTTATGACTTTACCCACAACAACCTTTCAAAGCTTCAACTCTCACAATCTCACTTAACACATACAATCAAATAGTAATTTGTATAAAGGTTCATAAGACTGAACACAAAATATAACTTGAATTATATGAGACTCTTTGATGCAGATTAGGGGTGTACAACTCCAAACAATCCTCAAACAAGAAAAATTTTGATATCTAACCATTCAAATGGTGGGTTTTCATTCATTAGGCCTCAATCTCCTAATAGTACTTCATAATTGATTTTTCCATCATAACTTCTTGTGCCGACCTCAAACCCATACTATAAAATAATTTTTGAATACCCTTTTGACTCTTGTTTAAGATATCCCAAAATGAGAGTAAGTTGTTTTGTACAGACAGACCCTAATTTTGATTGTCCTATTTCTTGAACTTAAGGCATGGTAGCAACAAATTGGTGTCTTTTGACCATAATTTTCAGTACAAACATGATATCAAAAATATAAATATATTTTCAAATACCCATTTGGGTTTTATATAAAATATTAAGATTTGGGGTAGGGTTGTTTTAACACAAGATTCAAATTTGGACCGTTCTCCCTCAAATTAGGCCTATTAGGGTTTCAACCTGTTCAGGATAAAATGACTCTACTTGCTTGAAACATAATGAATTTGAATACTAAAAAGAGGAGAATAAAAAATATTTGTAGTACCACCAATTCCAATAGGTTTCAGGTCATGATGAGGTCGTACAAGTCTGTACACAATCCTGGAACAAAAGAATCACATTTAGAATTATAGAAACAAAGATAGTTTTATTGATTTTTCTTTAAATTACAACTTACCAACAATTGGCTTTGACCCTACCAAACCTTTTAAAATATTTGCAACCATTTTTTAATGGTTCTCAACCAACTTTTCAACTTACAACCATTCAAATTCTCACTTTATATAACATTGACCCTTCATATTCCACATTATGCAATTTGACAACATTTGCAACATTGAGAATATTTTACATTTTTTTTGCAACAAGACCCCTAATGACCTAAAACTGACTCAAACACCTATGAAATAGTTTTATAAGACCTTATTACATGAAATGGACTCAAATAAAATAAAATTTCAATATTTGACCCCTCTCGGGACATGAAAGCCTATGGGTGCCCCTGCACCATACTCCCAAGGGGGAGAAAAACTCAAGTCCACTTGAGTGTAGGTTTTCTCTTTCTTCCTAGTCTTTCAATTCTTCTGCAACTTGTCATTCATCTCAACAACTTTCCTTGGATCAATTTTCTTCTTCTTCTACCATCTCTTACTAAGCATCTTCTCAACTTCAAGGTACCAAAAGTTGAGTTCTCATTCATATGCCTCGGTACCACTATCTACGTCTTCATCTTCATCATTCAAATACAATGTGTCAACATATTCATCATCCATAAAATCAAAAAATACAACCATTACTTCGATTGTTTTGGGAACATCTTCTTCACCATAGTGTGTTATATTTGTATAGCCATCTTCATACACTGTATACACTTCTCCTTCTTTAGACTCTTTTCCATCTTCATTTATATTTGTTGCACCTGTAAACACATACTCACTGAACCGTAGATTTTTGGCACCACAAGACTCTAACTCTTCTAGGGTTTTTCACCTAAAAGGAGAGAGGTAGGCCAAAAATGTTAGCTAGGTTCACTCAAATTAAGATGTGTATGATGTTATTTAGGTTAAATGAAATGATATAAATGCAACTAGATGATGAAATTGATTGATTAACTATGCAAGACCTAAGAAAGAAGTTATGTTTGAAAACACATTGTGTAATGCAACAATGAACTAGAAATGAATGCAAAACATAATAGAAATGAACCAAATTGAGAGTATGCACCTGAGATGTTGTTCAGGAGGATGGGAATGAAATTTGAAATGTTGATGACGCTAGTTTTTAGGCCTGGTGGGACTCATTCACCATTCTAGGGGAATCAATCCTAGTTTTGCAAAATTGAGTTGAGATTCGTTTCAGACAAAAGCATATCTAAAAATGTAGAAAACACAAAACTGACCATGGAGTGGGACTCATTCACCACCCATGGCGAATGAGTCCACTTTTGAATTTTCAAAAGTGGAATCTGGGGCTTCCAATTTGCACTTTGACTTCCTATAGGCGTCTACTTTCGAAACTCTAATTTACGGGTCTAAAAATGAGTTTTTGTTGATATTTTGACTTGTTGAATGAAGAGAAGACTTTAGCAACCTTGCAATTTTATCTTCAATGATTTTTAAGCTTCCAAGCATCTTAAATCTCCAAACAAACAAGACAAGAGAGAGATGTTGAATGTTAGGGCATGGGAGTTTGCCTTGGTCAAATCCCTTTTGGGTAATTAAACCAAAATGATGAAATAAAGTAATAAAACATGCAATAATGGAATTTATTACCTTTCCATGATGATTTATTTTAAATTTTTGCAGCAACGGAGGAAGATTTATCTCTTAAATGTCTTAGGAAGCTAAATTGATGTCTTGCAATGATAAAACCCTAAGATGCTTGACTTGAGATAGAAGAATGATGGATGAATGAATGATAAGAGATAAGAGATGTGAGAATGAGTTAAAAGACTTATATTTATAGGAAATTCAGCTTATTCACCCATTAACACTTCATCACAAGCCGACATGAAGCAATATTAAACTCAAATTTCACTTTTTTCCTGCTTAAAGGTCAAAATTGAGCCAAATGGGACTCATTTGCCACCCATGGTGAATGGGTTCCACCTAGATGGGACTAATTTTCCATGCATGAGAATGGGTCCCACAAGGTCCATTTTGATAGCTCAGATGCTAGGAGATAAGGAAATAAGGTCTAAAATGCAACTTTGTTGGGTATTTTGTCACAACCCTTCCCTTTATACCTAATTAATTCAGACCTACTAATATTCATTTTGGTATTTCATTGAAAATAATTAGCTATCCAAATTATTTTTAACAAAATAATTATATGCGAAACAAAGTGCAAAAAAAATAAAAATAAATAAATATTATTTTCTTACTTTCAATCTAAATGGCTGTTACAAAATGAGGAACAAGAAAATGAGGGAATACCTAACTATTAGGTGATTATTTAGAATACCTCAATTGTATAATAATAAGTCGTTATTATGAGTTTTCAACATATTTAATATTTGGAATACATTGCAACATTATATCCAATAACCATAACAATGAATCAAGGATTCATTTCATCGATGTAGAGAGTATAATTTAAAAAGCAAACATTGAATGTATTTATAACAGATTATAGTGGGAAAGGATTTTACAAAGAGTAAAGTGAATTTAGAATTTAGGCTCTTTTTCTCGTATTAACAAAGTCACACCAGAATTGGTCTGACTCTAAACCATTTAATTCAGATTCAATTTATTAAGCCTTTTTGCAAAGAACTTAGGAAAAAAAAAAAATGAACTACATGACTCTGCAAGAGTTTCTTGTACCCCATGTGTAGATACGATGGAGGAAGAAGGGAGAGAACCATTGACATTATGCATTGGACTATACTGTTCAAACATTGGGTTGTCCAGACTACGGAAAAGTGGTTCTCAAGTTCCTCTTTTTTTCTATTGTTGGACAGGGTAAATTAATTAAATATCACTATCTGTCAGCACAGCCCAACTAATCAAACACCGTCCAAAACCATCCAGCCGACCAAAGGACCTTCTAGAGCCATCTCCAGCTGCCTAGCGCCGTTTTTAGCCGCCCACGTTGCTCATGCTGGACCTGCCCATCATAAATGTTGAATCTAACAATCTGTTAACAGTAAGCACAAAATTTAATACGTATCATTCTATAAATATACTGGACAAGCCTGAATTTAACAGCGCACAGATTGAGCGAATTGGATCTGTTCTAATTCTTCCTTCTGCATTTGTGGCTTTCTCTACTTCTTCTCACAAAGAAAGGGAAAGAAAAATGATGCAATGAAATCTAAAATGATTGGCAGTTGGTAGAGTCTCTGCAAGTTAGCACGAGAGGAGCAAGCTAGAAATCTAGTGGTGCCAATGGAGAGGAACATGATTTTTGCTGAAGGAGGAAATAGAGAAAGATATTAACAGGTATTCACCATTATTTTTCTGTTTTCCTATATCATCTTCTATGTTTCAATGTCTGCAGCTTAGCCTCATAAAAGTCTCATAAAATCCCTCGTAAAAGTAATATACTACTCTCTGGTTTAAACACAATGAATTGCTAATACTCTTGCTTTCAATATTTAGAAATATAAGGCATTTAGATTGATTTCATGAGATCTGATCATTGTTCCTCAAACTATTGATTCATAGTCAATTCTTTAATGATCTACTCTGTCCCAAGTCACAAACTTATGACTTCACCCTAGCTTTCTCTGTGATGAGGTTAACTGTTTCAGATCTGGCGTTATCTATGTTCTTAGTTTGGTCTCGTATGTGAGTTCTCCTGATACATCGATCTTCAGGACTACCCTCAAACTTTATAGGGGAAAGCTATGGTTCATAACATTTTTTTAAACTGGGAAGGTTGTCAGGAACTTAATTTTGGTAGAGTTATTCTACAGATCAGCAGATGTATCTGCACTTGCACTTGTATTATTTTTAATAGAGATATGTAACATGTTTCTCTTTGATCTATCTATCAAGAACTCTCACAACTGTGTGTTATTCATTTACAGATATGCTTAGTACATTCATTTCGACTTTGGCAACATATATATTTGTTCTCTGTTCTAGCTGAATATAATAGAACTTGCACATCGTTTCATTGTCTTTTATTTGTACTTACCCTCATCTTTGTATGCTTGTTATGCATTTTTAACCAGATTGTCTTGCATCGTACTCATATGATACCATGTTGCACATGGGAAACAATGGATGTGATTATTAATCATCTCCAGAACTTGAGTAGAAGCTTCCTTATGCACAGATAATGTTTTTCTTGACTATTGAATTTTCCTCTGCCATAGCTTAGTCATTATAAATATAAATCGTTTTAGTTAGACTTATCCACTTTCAAGCAAATTTAAGCCTATAATTCAATAAAGAAGAAAAGCCATGTATTTAAAGTTATTTTCCTTTAGTCTCACCCGAATTTCTTTTCTCTAGTCTTTCTTTAAAAAAAAAAAAAAAGTAGATAAGGTAAAAGATATTTAGTCTTCTTTTGAAAAAGATAGAAAGATAGATGAGTAAAAGGATGCCTTATTTTTTTTTAAAGATTCCATAGCTTTTTAGAATATTTTAGATATGTTAAGTACTTAGAAAGAAATAAAATCTTAGTTGATCTTTTTCTTAGAATATTTTGGGTATGTTAATTATTTAGAAAGAAATAAAATCTAGTTGATTTATAAATTACATGCAATAGATTTAGTTATTTTGTTTTATTTAAAATAAATAATAAGTATTGAAAAATAAATAAAATAGTTTTCAAAGTACAAAATAAAGGAAATTATATAAATAAATAAAAGTGGAAAAGTTAGGTGAATATATATATATATATATATATATATATATAATAATTGGATTAATTTTTATGCTAATAAAATATTAAATGTTAAATTATATTGAAATATATATATATATATATATATATATATAATATTTGGATTAATTTTTATGCTAATAAAATATTAAATGTTAAATTAAATTTTCAATAATTGCATTCATCAAGTGGGAACATAATTTAAATTGTCTAATATAATAATAATGATAATAGTGTGAATTATCAAGAAAGATCTAATTCTAGAGCAATACCAACTAAATTTTTCAAGTGATTGGTAACACGCAAAAGAAATTATGATATTAACATTATTACTAATACTATCAATTGATAATAATATTATTAAATATATAGATGTTTTTTGGAAGGATACTTAATAATAAGGAGATTCACATTGAGTTAAACCCTTAAAACGTTACGATTGAAGTATTAAAACCTTGTTATCATAAAAATATTGCTTGGGTTAGTTGTTTTCTTCTGGTACACATATCAATGAGTATTTAATTAACATTTAGTAGAATTGGTTCATCTTCTATTTGTATTTAATAAATTTTACAAGGGACTAAGAAGTAAGCAAGTGAAACGAAATTTCATTAATTCATGATAAATGGATTAGATTTATAATATATGGTTACTTTTGAATTAACCATGATGCACGCTCACAATCTTATAGTTCGATTATCTTAGATAGGAATCGAGATACATTACTTCAAACATATTGTATGACCATTATTATATATTATTTGTAAATTAGGTATTAAAGATTGAACAAGATAATAAAAGCTTTAAATTCCACAATGTGTTGTATTCCATCATCTATAGTTATGACTCTATAATCTTCTATAAATTTATGTCATGGTAATTTGATAGAGAAGTCATTGTGATTTGAAAAAAGTAATTAGAGATTCACTATTCAATTCACATGACAATCAGGAATTATGTAATATTTCTCTTCAAAAACTTGTACTAATGGTGACTTGGTTTAGATGCAAAAGGGAATGATAGTAGTATATCATTAACCTTCATTGATAAATACCAACGATACCCAATGGCCATTGCATGAAGGATCAAAAGAGGTATGAGTTATATTTTAATTCTTCTTGGTAATGAATATTATGTTCTATGATCATTACATATGAACCTTTAGACTTGGATTCCTAATATGGCTTGATAATCATTTGCAAAACTTAGATTATTGTTAAAATTATTAATTAGTGGTAAGTTGGTGACATGGTAGAAATAAATTTCGCAAAGAATATAATTATTTCAATAGGTACATATTTTACCATATTATTTATTTTTATCTTACCATTAAATTACTAAGTATTTTATTAGTAAACAATAGTCAAAATTTTGGGTAAAAGAAACATTCACTAAAATAGTTTCCATTCCTTTTCAAATCAATATGTTACTCTTATCATCACAGTCCTAGTAGAAATTAATTGTATTCATGTATGAATCCTTGTATCAAATAGATCAAGTGAAATTGTTATTGAGTTAGTGAGTAATCTTGAGTTTCTTAAGAATCATGAAATATTAATGGTGAGTTGAGGAATTTCAAGGGACTCAAGTGACAAGGCATGGAATATCTTCTAGAAAATTGACATCCAACTAGGACATATTGGAAGGAAGGTAAATACGTAAGATTATATTATGTCAATCAATTACCTTTAGAGAAGGAAAATAAAATCTTATTAATTAATATCACAATTGTAAACCTCTCGCTGTCATTTATTTTTATGCCTATCAAGTTAACATGTATAAATAGTTAAGAATAGTCATGGATATTGAATATCACACATTATCTATTGTTATGATCAAGTAGCTTAAAATGGGGTTACAAACCTTAGGGGAATCCTATACTTTTACATTACCTTTTTTAAATCTACATATTCGGATGAGAATATTGGGAATTACTTATGGTTGATAGAATTTTTCCTCATTCGAGGTTAATTTAGACTTTGGATCTAATGTGACTAAGTAGTGAACTATGTTATTATAAATTTATAGATTAGTTACATTTTTGGAGTATATGGTCTAAGGAATCCCTTTCGGTTTCACCAAAGTGGGTGGCAACCGACGAAGTACTGTCTAGGAAAGATTGAGTCCTAGAAAGGGTTGCATACCCGCTATTACAGTACTTATATTTCTTCTTTTACTATCTATAATTAACTAAGCCCATCTGTAGTCTATTTCTTGCTTGGGGGTTTGGCTAGAGCCTACGCGGCTTCATGATGCCAATACGGTCGGGTGGTGAGCAAGTTATACTCGTTGTACGCATCATTGTAAACGTTTGGACCTTGACGTTGTTATTCATTCTTATTGATCTTGCAGCCAGGGTGTTATGTATTTATGGTTCTTACAAAAAAAAAAATCATAGGATTTTTCAAGCTATATGACTAGGTTATTAAATGTCTTAGGAAGCTAAATTGATGTCTTGCAATGATAAAACCCTAAGATGCTTGACTTGAGATAGAAGAATGATGGATGAATGAATGATAAGAGATAAGAGATGTGAGAATGAGTTAAAAGATTTATATTTATAGGAAATTCAGCTTATTCACCCATTAATACTTCATCACAAGCCGACATGAAGCAATATTAAACTCAAATTTCACTTTTTTCCTGCTTAAAGGTCAAAATTGAGCCAAATGGGACTCATTTGCCACCCATGGTGAATGGGTTCCACCTATATGGGACTAATTTTCCATGCATGAGAATGGGTCCCACAAGGTCCATTTTGATAGCTCAGATGCTAGGAGATAAGGGAATAAGGTCTAAAATGCAACTTTGTCGGGTATTTGATCAATTTAGGCTTCAGGATGCACAATATGGAATAATATGGGACTATTAGTGATTATGTGAATGCCAAATAAGGCTTGGGACACAAAAATCAATGTGAAAGTGTTATTAAATACATTTTACAACACTAAAATGAGGTCCACATAGCCTAGGAAGGCACAAGAACCAATGTGAATGTGCAAGACACATTACAACACTAGTTTAACATTAATTTTAATTCACAAGCCTTCTAAATTGATGTGATAATGTTATTAAACACATTTTATAATGTTGAATTAGGAAGAAATGGGTTTATTAAGTCTAGAAAAGCATGAAAGCATCTTACAACACTTTACAACACCTTTACAAGATGTCAATAAAATCATGTTATTCAATCTGCAACGGTCTAAGACCTAGTTTGGACACATAAAATGCCTCACAACACTAGATTAAGACTTCATTAAGTCCATTTTATCATGAATTAATCCCATGTCAAGCAAAGGGTCATTTTTTCTACGGTACATTTAGCCCCTACTTTAGTGAGAGGATGAACTTGCTTCAAACTCACACTAAAGTAGACATTCAAGAAAGATTCAAGTGTACAAATGTAGATGACAAAGAATGACAAAGATCAAAGGAGATTGTGCAAGCCCACAGGATCAAAGATCCTAAGTCAAACCATCGAGATACAAAATCATGCAATGGCAAAAATGAAAAAGTTAAAAAGTTAAAATGAAAAGGTGAATCAAGCTTCGATCATTTGTCCAGCTAGTTGTGGATAAAATCTAGGCTTGTTTGTTTCAGAAAGGAAATGTGTACTCACTCTAGGGCGATGAAACTCTTGGCTATCTACTAGGTGAGAAAACCCAAAAGTATACTCACTTTGGGGCCACAAAACTTTTGGTTGTCCGCGGGGTGAGAAATCCCAAAAGGTGAAATACATACGCTAGTTGGTATGCAACACATAGGTGGCTATGGGAAAAGTTGTGTCGCTGAATGGGCTTCCCACTCAACCATATCAAAGTTATACCTCCTAATAACTTTAACAAGGTGCCAAAAGGAACAATGATGTCATTTCGAGCTCTATGAGGTAAGCAAAACTTCTTATGCTTGACAATCATAGACATTGTTAATGCAAAATAGAGTAAGGATTGTTCAAAGGGATTTTTCTTTGTTCATGCAAGGTCTCATCTTAGGGAACATCATGCTTAATGTCTCCAAGAGAGGATAAGTGCAAAAGAAGTATCATGCTCTTAGAGGGAATCAAACCTAATAATTCCACCAAGAAAAGGACACATCGCAAGAAGACAAAAATCGTACAATGAAATGTGAGTGGTAATGTATGCCCCCACTTTAAAGCAGTTGTGAGCACCTGTACTATGAGCAATTATTTTAAAGTAGAAAAAAGAGACACAAGAGCTTACTCAGAAATCCCTATGCCAAGTCATATGTTTTTGATAAGCTACCTCATGAAAAGGGGAAGTGTGTCATATGTGAGCCAACTTGAGGCATGTCGTCCACATCTCAAGCTTGCTCGTATGTATTCATGAAAGGTTAATGACTAGCCAAAGGAGGCAACCACAAGTGACATACGAGGACAAGGCTACTAAACCATTTGGCCCCACTGAGTGTAGGACAAAGGTGAGCTGAAAGGATTGATGAAATACATGCTAGAGTGAAAATCAAGAGCAATTAGAGGAATGAGGTGCCTCCACATAGGGAAGCATACCAAACTCCTGAAAATGTTGGATTTTATGACTCAAGGCACGACATTGATTAGTGGAGTGAACATGAAATCTATGGTAGGCATAGAATGAAGTCTTGGAATAGCATTTCTTTTGAGTTCTTGGAGGGAGGGTGATCAAGTGATCTTGGAGGAGTCTCGACAAGATACCCTCTTGATCAAGAGGAGAAGGTGGTCTTGTGATTTGTTTCAAAGATACATCTTGCTTAGTATTGGATGTCATACTTACGCAAGACTCTTTAGATTGTGAGATTTTATTTCCTCCATTATAGGAGGATATAAAATCTAACAAATTGAAATCATGAGCATTTGCGAGATGATATTAACATTAAGCAAAGGTGTAGTTGTGTTTTGCATTTTTGGTGAAGGATGATGTTCAAGACCACTAGTTTGTTGTGTGATATTGTTGATGTTGAGTGAAGGTTTAGACAAAAGGACAATAACCAAGACCATGAGTCATTTGTTGTGTGTGAGGGTCAATAGGATTGCAGATACCTTGTTCGTTAGCACCACATCCTTTTCCATTATATCCAAGTTGTGTCATGAGATTGTATACCCTTTTCAATAAAGCTTTTTCATTTCTTTGAATTAGGTGGTTGAGTGTTATTGTGTTCGTCAAAGGTTGTTGTGTAGTTTGTATGTTTGTCTAAAGTGGTTGAGGCAGATACATTCAAAAGGTCCTTCAAATTTTGTGTTGACATGATGGTTGGTTGTGTTTGTTTCTCATCATTCTTTTGTGTGATTATGTATTCCACCATAAATGATGGTGTGAATTGTAAGGATCCCCAATCATCACCAAATAATTTAGACACTGATTCCTCATTTTTTTGTTCAATTTCAAGAGGATCTATATTGGATGTTGGAATCAACATTTTTAGAGGTCTTGTAGCTCCTTTTTCAAGGTGCAAGCAAATTTCAGGCTTGGGATCTGTTTCAAGTTGATAAATGTTATTGTTATAGACATTTTTCATTATACGATGAAGGGTAGAAGGCATTGCATTCATCTCATGAATCCATGGTCTGCCTAAAAGAAGATTATACGAGAGATCATAAGGCATGACATGAATAGGAGTTTGCAAAGTAACCACCCCAACCATAATAGGCAAAGTGATTACACTGAGCGGTTGCTTTCTTGAATTATCAAATCCTCGAATAGATATGGAATCAGGTTTTATTTGTGACTTATCAACACACAATCTATCAAGGAGATTCACACTACACATATTAAGGGAAAAACCATTATCAATAAGGGTTCATTTTATCCCTATTTGATTGTATCGAGCAATGATCATGAAAGCTTCATTTTGTTTTTGCAACTCTAAAGGAGGGAGCTCATGTTCATGGAAAGTAATGTCTAGATTAGTTTGATTTGTTTGATGGGTTAAAGCTGCTACATCATTCAAAGTTGTACTAGGAGGAATTGCAATTTGTTTTAAGGTTGTTTGAAGAATATTGTGGTAATTTGGTGAGTTCTGAAGTAAATCCCAAAGGGAAATCTTTGCAGCAGTATTCTTTAATTGTTCAACGCAATCATAATCCTTTATGTGTGGGAGGTAATGAGGAGCACAAGGCAGATTGGGTAAAGGTAAGGAGGGTGGAGTTGGTTGTGGCGGTTACAGATTATTTCGAGTGTTATATGTATGAGAAATGGTATTAGAACTTAGCTGTTGCAATACATTATTCTGAGGTGGGTAAAGGATAAGGTTAGGTTTATTTTGAGTTTTTTGTTTGTGTGAAGGTGGGTGGAGAGTAAACTTGGGTTTAGGTGAAGGTTTATGTGAAGGGGGATAAAGGATGAGTTAAGGTTGAATAATGTTAACATCCTGTAACAAGTAAGAGTCTTCATTGTCTTTGAAGGGCATGTTATCTTTGTCTTGGGTCCTAATATCCTCCCTAGAAGGAGAGTTTTTAGGAGAACAACAAACCACATGTTCATGACATTCACAGGTTGGTTCTTCTAAAAGGATTTCATCGCAAGTAGGGAAATGATCAATGGTTGAAGATTGTTTTTCAAGAGGGGTTTCTCTAGGTGAAGGGGGACAATGAAGATTCTCATGATTGTCATCAATTGTGTTTTCTAACGACAAAGAATCTTCTTCACAACTAGGAGAGATACTAGGAGAAGGAAAAATGTTGTTGTCATGATCACCTATGGTTGTATTGTCTTGTTTAAGAAGAATTTTGTGAGGTGAAGGGGGACAACTAAGATTCTCATGATCTCCACAAAATAGGTTTTATAATATCAAAGTATCATCTCCACAACAAGGAGAGATACTAGGAGAAAAATAAGTTGTAATGTCATGATCATCTAAGGTTGTGTTATGGTGGGTGTGAATGTTTTGTCCACTAAGAGAGGTAAAAGGAGAGAAACAACTAGGGTTCTCAAAAGTTTCATTAATTGATTCTTCTACTAAAATATCTTCATCACCAAGAGGATAGATATTATGAATGATCGTTAGGAATGGCCCAAGTTGTAGTCTCTTACACTAAAACACTCTCATAGGGAGGGGATAGGAAGTGTTTCTTAACATGTCTACATATGCAAGGTATTAGGATTGTTTGAATAATAATGAAAAACAAATGTAACCATTTCATGCAATGTTTCAACAATATGAACAATGTATATGCAAAGGTACAAAACACTCTTATCCAAAATATGCAAGATTTGAAGAATGCAAACAATGTACATGAAAGAATGAAAATAATTTTTACCAAACTAATGCAAAGATTTATGAATAGAAATATTGTATATGCAAAAGTGAAAAGTACTAGATTATCAATGTTATGCAAAATTGCAGAAATGTAAGCATTTTCAGATCCAATGGTGTTTGCAAATGAAGTGGTTTGAAAAATGAGGAATCTAAAATGATGTTTTTGAGCTAGATGCATAATACAAACATTCCAAAAACTTTCCAGACTTATACTATATGATACTAGGAGGCTTAGGAAGCACATAAATGAGGTTTATGATGCAGGAACAGACAGTCAAAAATTGGCGAATGAGTCCCAATACTGGTTTTTTGCAAGATTTTTAGAGATTTTGATGTGTATGAAGTTGTAAGATGTAGACCTAAGATGGAAATGAGGAATTTCAGAGAGTTTTAAGGAAATTGTATGCAAAAATGCAACCTAAATGCACTTTTTTCTAATGCAAAAATTTGAAACCCTAGATGCAAATTAACCAATGCAATTCTACTGAAAATTCAATGCAAGCTAGGATTAGGATGAAAATGGAATCCAAATTAGAATATAAGATGTTCAAAAATTAGGTTCACCAAAATGAACCATATATTTTTGGCACCACAAGATTCTCTGACTCTTCTAGGGTTTTTCACCTAAAAGGAGAGAGGTAGGCCAAAAATGCTAGCTAGGGTCACTCAAATTAAGATGTGTATGATGATATTTAGGCTAAATTAAATGATATAAATGAAACTAGATGATGAAATTGAATTATTAACTATGCAAGACCTAAGAAAGAAGTTATGTTTGAAAACACATTGTGTAATGCAACAATGAACTATAAATGAATGCAAAACATAACATAAATGAACCAAATTGAGAGTGTGCACTTGAGATGTTGAATAAGGTTGGGAATGACATTTGAAATGTTTTTGATGCTATTTTTTAGGCCTAGTGGGACTCATTCGCCATTCTAGGCAAATCAATCCTAGTTCTGCAAAACTGAGTTGGGACCTGTTTCAGACAAAAGGGTATCTAAAAATGAATTTTCAAAAGTGGAATCTGGAGCTTCCAATTTGCACTTTGACTTCCTATAGGTTTCCACTTCCAAAACTTTGATTTATGGGTCTAAAAATGAGTTTTTGTTGATATTTTGACTTATTGAATGAAGAGAAGACTTTATCAACCTTGCAACTTGATCTTCAACAATTTCCAAGCTTCCAAGAGTCTTAAATCTGCAAACAAACAAGACAAGAGAAAGAGAGAGAGATGTTGAATGTTAAGGCATGGGGGTTTGTCTTGGTCAAACCCCTTTTAGGTAATTAAACCAAAATGATGAGATAAAGTAATGAAACATGCAATAATGGAATTTATTACCTTTCCATGATGAGTGATCTTAAATTTTTGCAACAATGAAGGAAGATTCATCCCTTGAATGTCTTAGGAAGCTAAATTGTTTCTTGTAATGATAAAACCCTAAGATGCTTGACTTGAGATAGAAGAATGATGGATGAATGAATGATAAGAGATAAAATATGTGAGAATGAGTTAAAATACTTATATTTATAGGCAATTCACCTTATTCACCCGTTAATACCTCATCACAGGTCGACATGAAGCAATATTAAACTCAAATTTCACTTTTTTTTCCCACTCAAAGGTCAAAATTGAGCAAATTGGGACTCATTCGCCACCCATGGTGAATGGGTCCCACAGGGGCCATTTTGACAACTCAAATGCCATGAGATAAAGAAATAAGGTTTAAAATGTAACTTTGTCAGGCATTTGATCAATTTAGGCCTCAGGATGCATAATATGGGTTAATATGGGACTATTAGTGATTATGTGAATGTCAAATAGGGCTTGAGACATATAAATCAATGTGAAAGTGTGATTGAATACACTTTACAACACTAAAATGAGGTCCACATAGCCTAGGAAGGCACAAGAACCAATGTGAATGTGCAAGACACATTACAACACTAGTTTAACATTAAGTTTAATTCTCAAGCCTTCTAAATTAACGTGATAATGTTATTAAACATATTTTATAATGTTGAATTAGGAAGAAATGGGTTTATTAAGTTTAGAAAAGCGTGAAAGCATCTTACAACACTTTACAACACCTTTACAAGATGTCGATAAAAGCATGTTATTCAATTTGCAAGGGTCTAAGACCTAGTGTTGATGCATAAAATGCCTCAAAACACTAGATTTTGACCTCATTAAGTCCATTTTATCATGAATTAATCCCATGTTAAGAAAAGGGTCCTTTTTTCTATGGTACACTCACACAAAGGCTTAGTTTCAAAAACACAAGATTTGCTTGTTTCTTCAAATGCTTTTAGCACCCTTCCTTTTAACATAGCTTTCAACTCATACATCCTTGCTACTATCATATTTTCCCTTCTTCTCCTCTGAATGATTTTTTTGATTGGACTCTTTACCTTTTTTCTTATTGGTAAATGCCAACCATTTTCTTGGTTTGCTTTCTTAAGAAGTTGTTGCATCTTAAATTCCATTCTCTTTTCCATTTCTTCCTGAATTTCTTTCATTTGCTCCAAGGTTTTCTTCAAATCTTTTATCCCTTGCTCAATATCAATTTTCTTTACTTTCTCATCCTTCTTCTTTATCTCTTTTTCCTCTCTTGTTGCTTCTTGCTTGGTACCTCCTTACTCTACAAGTCTCCACAAACAAATATTCTCAAAGCTTTCATTCTCTTGTCTTCTTTTCTCATGTAGAGTAGGGGTGGAAAACTCCAAAAAATCCTCAAACAAGCTAACTTTCAATCTCTAACCATTCAAATGGTGGGTTTTCATTCATCAGACCTCAATCTTCTAGTAATACTTCCTAACTAATTTTTCCACCATAACTTCTTTGCAGACCTCAAACCCAGACTGTAAAATCATTTTTGAGTACCCTTTTGGCTCTTATTTAACATATCCCAAAATGAGGGTAGGTTTTTTTTGTATGGATAGACCTTAATTATGACTATCCTATTTTTTAAACCTAGGGCATGGTAGCAACAAATTGGTGTTTTTCGGCCATAATTTTCAGTGAAGATATGATATCAATAATATAAACATAGTTTCAAATACCCATTTGGGTTTTATACAATATAATAAGAATTTGGGTAGGGTTGTTTTGGAACACAAGTCTCAAATTTGGACCGTTCTCCCTTAAATTAGGCCTACTAAGGTTTCAGGTTGCTTGAGGTAAAATGACTCTAACTTGTTTGAAACGTAATGAATTTGAGTGCTAAAAAAAGGATAATAAAGAAGATTCATATTAGCACCAATTCCAATAGGTTTTAAGTCATAGTAAGGTCGTACATGTCCGTACATAATCCTAGAGCAACAAAATCACATTCAAAACTATAGAAATAGATATAGTTTTGTTGATTTTTCCTTAAATTATAACTTTCCCACCTTGGCTTCGAACTTACCAAACCTTTTAAAACATTTACAACCATTTTAGAATGGTTATCAACCAACTTTTCAACTTACAACCATTCAAATTCTCACTTTATGCAACATTGACCCTTCATATTCCACATTGTGCAATTTGACAACATTTGCAACATTGAAAACATTTTACATTTTTTTTTGCAACAAGACCCCTAATGACCCAAAACCAACTCAAACACCTATGAAATAGTTTTATAAAACCTTATTACATGAAATGGACTCAAGTAAAACAAAATTTCAACATTTGACCCCTCTTGGGGCATGAAAGCCTATGGGTGCCCCTGCACCACTCTTGCACACAAACTTACAATAACAAGACATAAAAATGATTCTTTTTTTTGAATCATAATAAACATCAAATTGATATTGCAAGTATGAAACAAAAAACTAAGAAAGAAAGCTTTGTTGTTTGTATTAAAGTTGAAGGAGTGTCAACCTCAAAATTTGAGTACAAAATGTGCTTACAAGACTCTCTAAAATGAGCAAGAGAGGGAGAAACAATAATCTAAACTGAGAAAAACATATTTTTTTCTCCAATTATACTTCCAAACTGTCTCCAAGAGTGAGAATAGAAAAATCAAGTTGAATTGCATCACAAAATAACAACTTTGATCCATTTACGAGTTTCAAAGAAAAGCCTAAAAAATAGTGCCCAAAATTGCCTCAAATTGCATGAGAAAGATATAAACTTTCTATATTTCCAGTATATCAATCCAAAAGATCCACAAAATCAGGTTCAAACTGATGAAAAATTGAAAAAATACAAGGTTCAGTTTACTCATTCTTTTCCAATTTCACCCAAGAACTCAACTTAGAAAATAGAAAGATTCTAAGGAGACTAACCACATTTTTAAAATAACAAATATTAAAATAATTTATAGAAACATTATCTTAATATTGTTTTACATTATTGCAGTTTTGATTTGACAAAAGAAAAAGCTCGAACTGAGTGTTGGCTTGATTTAAAAAAAAAATACAAGGCAAGGTATGCATATATGATTTTGATCAAATTTTTGCCAAGTATTAAACATCTAGGGCATATTTATTTTATTTTCTATAAAAATAAATAAAATAAACTCTAAAGCATATGGTTTTATGATTTTCTTTCAAAAATAAAAAAGGTATCCTAAGGTATGCGACCTACGATTGCAAAAAATATGGAAAGTTGAAACATGAAATACCACAAGGTATTTAAAAGGCATTAGGAAATAAATCAGAGTGGAAAACATTAAGGTTGAACAAGGGCAACATAGGAACCCTAAAAAATATTGCTCAAGCCCTAAAAATTCTCCCTCATTTCACATTCTTGATTTTGGAGAAAAACTGATCTGCCCCTGCATCGCCATTGAAGAGCTAGGGTTCTGAAGCTCGAACCTCTCCATTTCCAGCTGCTCTTGAAGATTCTCAAGAAGGAATGTAGAAGTAAGTTTATTTTGTTACAAATTTGAGTATTGACCTCCATTTTGAGTGCATTTTTTTATCTTCATGGCCACGACCATGGCACATTTCTGATGCATTTCTTTTTTGTCAATCTTCTATTGATATCCTCCCTCTCTTTAGGCTTCTATTAAAGCATTTATGAAGCTTACATTGCACAGGCATTTGAATGTATTCCTCCATGACAAGCAATGGGTAATTCTTTGCCACTCGAACTTTGTATTGTTCTTCGTTTTCTGTCAATTATAAGCTCGATTTGGACTCAATAGATACAAATGAATGGATGTTTTGTTTCTACTGTGCATCCTTATTTTGAAACCCTTCTATCTTGGCTCAACTTCTTTGGATTTCGCTCACTAGAAAAGAAATGAAACAAATCATACTCTCCACATTTGATTTGATCAAATGATGAAAGGTTTTTATTTTTGCATTTTTTCACTTTCTTGGTAATAGCTTGGCCACACCCTCTCTAGAATATTCTTTCTATTTCCTAAAAGAACAAACTGTAAACCTTTCTTCATTATATTTTTTAGCCTCCTTCGTGGCTCCATGATTATGGCCATGGGCTCTATTTAATGGCATTCTAGGTTTGTCTTTGATCTGGGGTTTTTTGAAAACCCGTGACTCCTATTGCAGATACGAGCTCTCAAAAAATGAGTGCAAAACCTCTTAGCATGATCTTTCACTTCTCATAAAGCAAAATAAATCCTTCCACATTTAGGGCTTGACCCAGAAACCCTAAGTTGTGGGTTTGTAATATTTGCATATCCTTCTCTTGTATTCTCCCTCAAAATCCTTGATGGGGACTACTATTTCTTGTTTCCATTCTATGTTGAGCAAAGTTAAGCTTCCTTCTTCACTTTCAGATATTACAATTCTTGTTTACCTCTTCCATTTGTTACATGCAAATTTGTTATAGCATGTTTGGCTTTTGGAAAAACAAATGCTCCTGTAGGTATCATGTAGGCTTCATCACTGTTTGTGTATCTTTTTGCATTCTAAAAACATGCTCAAACTAACGTTCCTTATCACCGCCTCATCACTTTTCGAGCATCAATCGATGTAATAGAGCATTCTTTTATGGATGTGATGTCATAATGCTAAAACAAAGACTTGAACTTTGTTCTATTTTGCTTCAATGATGTTGTTCCATATGCAAGATTGCCATTTCTTATCCAAACTAGCATGCTCATAAAAGATTTTGAAAATGTGACATCTTTATGATAATGTATTGAGCTGCTCCAACTGCTTCAATTTTTTTTTTGATTATGCACTTAGTTATGTATGTCTGTTCACTATCACAATTCATGGTAATGCACTACTTGTTGTCCCATCATTGTGAGCTTTGGTTATTCATATGAGCAATTGATCATTTATGATTTTCAACTCATTGCATTCTTGGATTTCATTGTCCTAAATGATCAATTGCTTGGAATCTTACAAAACTTTATGATTTACTCCTTTAGTTGTATATTTTCCTTCTAAGCAATAATGAATGTATTTCCTTTCTCAAACCCCTTTTGAATGTTAAGAGGCAGCATGCTGGGCTCAACCCTTGTGGGAGCCCATTTTTCTCCACATGCTATAATGTCTTTAGAAGTGGATCAATAACATGATTTTTCCTATACCTACATAGTGAACAAACATGTTAGATTAAAAATGATGAAACTCCATGCTCCTATGATATTTTATTTTTCAGGCCCTCTTGCATGTGTCTGATGTTTATTCAACTTATTCAATGCACCATAGGCAATGCACTATATTTCTATTGATAGAGAACATAGTGAAACTCATATCTAGAGCTCTAACAACTTTTCTCGACATGATGCAAGTTCACTCAAGATCAGGAGCAAGCAGGAGCAGCAACAATGAAGACCAACACCGAATGCCAACAGGTGATGATGGATATGTTCTTTATTATGTGCTTCTTTTCCTTTTAATCTTCACTTGTATAGTTCATTTCCTTGTGATGTGCTGGTTCAACTACTCCCACGACTTGTGTGGGACAATTGATTTCTCTTTTCTTTCCAATGAATGTGTAAACAACATTTTGTAATCTTGTATCATTCTGTATATATCTCTCTTGCAACATGAATGAAACATTGTAAAGTGTATAAATCATTGTAAGAAGAATGAAAGCAATATTTTTTATATCTCATGTAATCTATTTTATGTTGTAAAACACTGAATGGAAAATTAAATGCTATCCATTATGAAACACATTGCACTAAACAACTGAATCCTTTCTCTTAAACTTCAATATATGCAACATGGTTAAGAAAAGCAAAAATTAATTGAAATCTTTCACCTTAAAATGAACACAAGTTGTTTCACCTCTGTTGATTTGAGTTGTAGGTGAAAAATTGGTAACAAGGGGAAAATGATGGGATCAATAAATGTCTAGTTATCCTTTATTGTTTTATACTTTAAAGATCTCATTTGCTAATTTTCAAATACATTCTCAAGACCTTATATATCTTGTATATGTATTTCAAACACTTTTAAGCAATTTCAAGCATGTGTAAATGCAAATGTGCTATGTTGATATATGTATGTGTGAATGCATGAATGTCTATGGAATTTAGTATGATTTTTGTTTAAATTATGATTGATAATAATTTGGATGCCTTAGGAATGAGACTAACATCTTGCAACAAGAAATATTGTTAACAATATATTACAACCTAAGATTTGTTAAATATTTATTTCATTACATGAAAATATATATAAACCTATACAAATACACACACACACAAATATATAAGTCGTATGTAATCAAAAATATAAATTATAATGTATACTAAAAAAATGGGGACACAACAAACAAGGATATTATTCATTCCCCATTAAAATTCCAAATAAAACATCTCCTATCGAATATCATAACCAAGGCAATTAAAATTGAACTCAGAAATGAAGATATACATTGACTGCAAATCATTAAACCAAAATCATTGCAATTAAATTGAACGCATAACATTTGAATGGAGGAAAAAGGGTATATCTAGATTCAAGACTTTCACTTAATTTTTTCGAAGGAAAGAAAGAAAGCGTTGATTATCCGCCACCATAGTGAGAAGTTAGAGATTGCATCAAGATCGATAAACAAGGCCCATGTACGACTATAAAGGTTGTTAAGAACCTTTGATATGATCTGATTACCACACCACATCCAAAATTCATCTCTAAGATTGTTGTAAGAGAAAATGTTTTGAGAGATGCGAACCATTTCTATCATTTGAACATGTACGATTTTCTTGTGGAGAATATTGGTGATGCTAAATGAAACCATCAGAAACCTAAACTTGCACTATTTTTAAATAGGAAAGACTATTAGCAGTGATGAAGCTAAGTTCACACCCTAGCTGTCATCCCACAACTCATGCCAGGATGGAAGCTTGTATCGTGAAACAACATTATATATATATAGTATAAGTGTTGGGCGAAATGAATAAATTATAGGAATTGCTCATAGTCATTCGGTTTCTAACCTATTAAATCCCCATTGCAAATAGATTTTAAGCAAGTAATTTCATATAGCAAGGCATCGATCCATTTTCCCATTAGAAAGACTAGGGGCAAAGTGTGAGTAGGTAAATATTGAATTAAACACGTAGTAATATGAGGGTGCAATGAACAAGGAGGAATGAAATGATAGTAGAAGGAAGTGAAGCAAGGAAATTAGTGATTGAGTCACTATTTCCAACAATATAATGCATCGACATAATGAAGAAGCCATACCCAGTAGGGACATGCAAACGAAACGCTATGCACAAGGGAAAGTACTGAAAACACAAAAGGATATGCATATCGGCTATACGCGAAAGGGTAAAGTATATCAGCCAACTCTAAAAGGGTTATGGTTCAATATTCTATTACAACATGACCATCAATCATCAAGTTTATTAAAATGAAATCAATATAGCTATATTTAGTATTACATATTTTCCATAAAGGAAGAGTACACAAAACCAATAATGTCGCAATCAAACAATCAAGTAGAGAATGGATGCAAAGCACAAAGCTTCGAAATAAAGAACATAGACACAACCAACCTAGAATCCAACACCTCGCAAGGACAAACTTGAAGTCGAGATCAATCTTTTGCTATGGTTTTTGCTTCTCCAAAAACCCTCAATCCAAAATTTTGAAACACACATCTGAAATACTCAACAAACCAAAGTCAAAAATTTTACAGACATCTTATAGAGAAAGTTTAATCTTAAAAAAAAAATCAATTGAATATACTTATTTTGAAAAAATAATCTTGCAGACCAATTTTTTTTTTCGAAAACCAAAAATCCATCCCCTAAAACCCAAAATCCCCTCAAAAAGGTAATAAGGAAATATTTTGTTTTTCCAAAACAAAAAGCAACAAAAAGACTCATAAAAACATGTTTCCATTCAATAATTAGTTCAGAGTCATGCATGTGCATGAACTCCACTTTTTCTATCTTTTAAATTGCTTTAACAACTTGTTCAAAATCACATCCAATTAACTATTTTATTTTAAATTATATTATTTCCCCATTTGCTTAATTAAATCTCAATGATAATAATAATAATAATCTTTACATTTAATTATAAAATACTTTATCACATAACAATTTAATTTAACAAATTAATTATTAAAAATTCCATATAAATATCCATTTTCAATCTTGATTTATTTAGTTATTTATATTTAATTCTAAATTAATTAAACAACCTTATCAATCAATTTAATTTAATTTAATCGATTAAACAAGACAACTCATAACAAAATTTATCGAACACTGAGAAAGGGCAAATCACAGAGGGGCACTACATCCTCCCCCCTACGATTCAACTTACTCCTAGAAATCGTAAGATTAAAATAAAACATACACACATTAATCCTAGAATTTGTTAAATATTATCACATTCAACTTTATATACATAAATGCAACAACATCAAATAATCAAGCAAATCAAATGTCAAACAATTACCTAAATCGTAATCAAGATCGAGAAGTAGGACCATTGACCACAAACCACAACAAGACTGACAAGGTGACTAAATGGGTACTCATCCCTACCAAGGATGATGGCAAGGGTAGGGGACCTTTTGTCATCTTTGTATTCAACGACATATCCATTGGGTTTTAAGGAACGCTCATACCTAACAATTCAGATAGAGTCAATGTCTAGTACCTATAATTTGCATCAGATAAACTGTCGAACAACATATATATATCAAACAATCAAACGCACCATGAGAGGAAATCGTAGCGTAGCAGGGTACTCACAAACGAGTAATGCTACACTGTCCCTCCCACCAAGACACTTCAAACAATAATCCACATCAATGAATAACAACAGTTACATCATAAACAACATAGATCAATAATGAATTAAATGCACAATAAACATAATCATATCACCACATGATACTCATAACTAAATTAATCCAAACACACAAATATATCCATATAACCATCATAACATATGCATAAGTCAATAGTATCATGAACATCAAAGTATGATCAACTGTCATCCAAAACCAACCCAAAACAATAAAACTAACATCAACAAGATGTAATAATTGGCATCTAACTTAGTAACATCATTTAAGAGATTGCATCCAAGATGATCAAGCATACACTCCACACCATCTCAAGCATTCAGTAAAAACTACAAGAGAACAAATATCACATAGCATCATGCAACAACCACTCACATCGAAAGGCAGACACAAAATATAAATACAAAAACAAATTCACATCATGAGGAAACACCTCACAAGGCTACACAAGGGTCCATAATGCATCCCTGGTAGGAAGAATATTAGTGCATTGCACACTACACCGAGGGTCCTATCCTTTCCATTGGTTTTCTGCACCATTGGACAAACACCACCAAAGGATAAGTCTAAGGTTGTCAAGCGAGGATGACCAAAAGGGGAAAACCTACGCTCAAGAGTATAAGCACTAGGACAACATAATGGGCTCATATGTATCCAAAGTAACCAATGTATGAACCTAGGCTTTGATACTAGGTGTAACACCCCGCCACAAAACTCCAAAGGACAACACATCTAACTAACAATTATGACAATTTTTTTTAAAGTGAATCAACATATAGGCCATACTATCAATTACATAGAATGTAAACTACACGTACATATGCACTAACTATGTCCTTTAGGGTATCATGACTACATTATGAATACATCAATTATCCAATCTAAACATTCATCATAAAATAACTAATAAAAAGAGTTAATTTACATCCACTGCATTAAAATAATTATATATATATATATATATCCACAAATACAACACCATTAAAGATCATATATTATGAACCAATGAGTGCATTTACAACTTCCCATATGTGGGGGTAGATCATTACACTGTTTACAAGATTACGTCAAGCTTCCCTTATAGCAACGGAAAGGATACATCATATACATGATAAGATACAACTAAGATGATTACATAACATAACATCAACACTATCTCAAGTCTGGTACAAGATCTGGAATCTTTGCATAAAGTACCACATTCATGCTCATGAACATCAACTAGGAACCCAATGGAGTGCATAGCACATTCCACCCGACCATGTGGAACCCTAAGGTCCACCCCCGTGCTAGCATATGACAATACCCACTACACAAGCAGTCAAGCAGACAAGGGCTAACATGACTCCAACATACAAGGTACAACAAACAACACATAATAGAGACTACGCTTCTAGAGGCACATTCACAACAACGAAGATCACAAGACTAGGGAATGCTAGGTTGCTATCGGGAGGAGTGTCATCACATAGTTTGATATGGGTTATCCTGGCTAATCTTTCTAGGCCCCAACCCCCATCCTGGGTTATCTTGTTGGCCTCTACCAATCCCTAGCCCCCATTCAAACTCATGCAGAATCAACATACCTTTCATGCCAACAAGGTAGTTGATCATGCCATTCCAAGCCTTCCCATCCCATCTCAAGCCTAAACAAGCACTTGATCCATGAGTGAGGCAAACATTATCTTGATTAGTGTGAGAATCTACCCAAACCCACTAATACATTGGTTATGTTATAACTAGATTAAGAAAATACCAATGGGTTATCCTAGTCAACCACTTTGGGTTCCGGCCCCCACTGAAAGTCACTCCCCTACTAGCAACTAGAAGACCCACACATCAAACAGGGTAAAGCCATCTTGCACACCAAAATGAAGCCACAAGAATCACATATCCAGAGCATGGCATGAACCATCTTGCTCACAATTCCCAACCATTATAACAAGTAAACAGTGCAAGGCTAAATACCCTCATGAACACAATCCAAGTACAAAATCAATCCACTTTGAAAATGAAAAAAACATGAAACCAAAGCTCAAACTATTTTCCCCAAGCCTCTAGATGACTACCAATAACCTCCATACACAAAGGACTTCATTTTGAACAAAAACCAAAACTCACACCTAATATCCAAATCAAACATCAAGTTTAATACATATGATCAAACAACCATACATCCATAAAAGACCTTATTTCCTCATCTCACAAAATACATTAACTAGCTTCTAATTCACAATTGTACTCAATAACTGACTATCTGATAGATCTTCGATTTAACTATTAAATAATTATAAAAGCCATCAACTTTCAATAATTAATGCAAAGAAGTTCATGCCTTTAACCAATTCTTTTAATGATCTAAATATATAAATAAATCATTTTCCTCTAAACATTATTTCACTAATTAGTCCATTTATCTTAACCACATCATCAAATATAAGATTTACTTCCTACAAATAACTAAACTTTAACTAGACTATTGAGTAAATATAAAAGCATTAGATATTTGTAATCTAGAGACAAAATAGTCTAACTTCCTCATTTAACATTCTCTCAATTATTTAAAGAGGAATAAGTTAATTTTCCTTATTTAATCTTTTCCAATTTATATATCTACAAATCTTTAATCCCGAAATGGAAACATTCTTTTACCAACACTATTTTAACACATATCTGAATATACATATTACAACCTAAAATATACTAAAATATGAACAATATATTACAACCTAAGATCTGTTAAATATTTATTTCCTTACATGAAAATATATATAAACATATACAAACACACACACACATACACACACATATATGTCATATGTAATCAAAAATCTAAATTATAATGTATACAATGAAATGGGGTCGTAGCAAACAACAAGGATATTATTAATTCCCCATTAAAATTCCAAATAAAACATCTCCTATTGAATATCATAACCAAGGCAATTAAAATCGAACTTAGAAATGAGGATATACATTGACTACAAATCATTAAACCAAAATCATTGCAATTAAATCAAACACATAACATTCGAATGGGGCAGCAGGGTATATCCAAATTCAAGACTTTCGCTTAATGTTGTCGAAGGAAAGAAAAAAAGTGTTGATTACCTGCCACCATAGTGAGAAGTTAGCGATTGCATTAGGTTCGATATACAAGGCCCCAATACGACTATAAAGGTTGTTAAGAACCTCCAGTATGATTTGATTACCACACTGCATCCAAAATTCATCTTTAAGATTGTTGTAAGAGAAAATGTTCTGAGAGATGTGAACCATTTCTATCATTTGAACATGTACGATTTTCTTGTGGAGAATATTGGTGATGCTAAATGAAACCATCATAAACCTAAGCTTGCACTATTTTTAAATAGGAATGACTATTAGCAATGATGAAGCTAAGTTCACACCCTAGCTATCGTCCCACAATGCATGCTAGGATGGAAGCTTGTACAGTGAAACTGCATGATATATACATACATATATATATATATATATATATATATATATATTATGAGTGTTGGGAAAAATGAATAAATCACAGGAATTGCTAACAATCATTCGATTTCTAACCTATTAAATCCCCATTGATTTTTTTTTTAAGCAAGTAATTTCATACAACAAGGCATCGATCCATTTGCCCATTAGAAAGACTAGGGGAAAAGTGAGAGTAGGTAAAGAGTGAATTAAACACATAGTAATATGAGGGTGCAATGAACAACAAGGAGGAATGAGATGATAGTAGAAGTGAAGCAAGGAAATGAGCGATTCAGTCACTATTGCCAACAATATAATGCATTGACATAATGAAGAAGCCATACCCAGCAGGGACATGCAAACTAAACATTATGCACAAGGGCAAGTAATGAAAACACAAAAGGATATGCATATCGGCTATACGTGAAAGGGTAAAGTATATAGGACAACTCTAAAAGGGTTATGGTTCGATATTCTATTACAACATGATCATCAATCAAGTTTATTAAAATGGAATTAATATATCTATATTCAGTATTAAATATTTACCATGGAGGAAGAATGTGCAAAACCAACAATGTTGCAATCAAACAATCAAGCGGAGAATTGATGCAAAGCACAAAGCTTCGAAATAAAGAATAGAGACACAACTAACCTGGAATCCAACGCCTGGCAAGGACAAACTTGAAGTGGAGATCAATCTTTCACTACAGTTTCTATTTCTTCAAAAAACCCCAATCCATAATTTCGAAACACATGTACGAGATCCTCAACAAACCAAAGCCAAACTTTTTACAAAAATCTTCTTGCACAAAAAAATTAATATTTGAAAAACAATCAATCAAATATACTTATTTTGACAAAATAATCTTGCAGACCAGTTTTTTTGTTCGAAAACCAAAAATCCATCCCCCAAAACCCAAAATCCCCTTGAAAATATAATAAGGAAAGCTTTTGTTTTTCCAAAACAAAAAGCAACAAAAAGACTCATAAAAACATGTTTCCATTCAAAAATTAGTTTAGAGTCATGCATCTGCATGAACTCCACTTTTTCTATCTTTTAAATTGCTTTAACAACTTGTTCAAAATCACATCCAATTAACTATTTTATTATAAATTATATAATTTTCCTCATTTGCTTAATTAAATCTCAATGATAATAATAATTATCTTTACATTTAATTATAAAATACTTTATCGCATAACAATTTAATTTAACAAATTAATTATTAAAAATTCCATATAAATATCCATTTTCAATCTTGATTTATTTAGTTATTTATTTAATTCCAAATTAATTAAACAACCTTATAAATCAATTTAATTTAATTAAATCATTTAAACAAGATAACTCATAACAAAATTTATCGAACACCAAGAAAGGGCCAATCACAGAGGGGCACTACAGTTAACCCACAACAACAGGTTTTCCAACCCGCATCATAAGGACTATGGATGGTTGTAGGGGAAAATTTAAATGGCCAAAGGCACAAAGCTTTCAAAAAGAATGAATGTGATCATTTATTGATCAATTGTGAATCACCACATCATGCTCATGCTCACTGAATAAGACTACCAAGAGGAGAAGGATTCTATTCTCAGCGAGATTGATTTATGATGCGGTTGTCCTCAGGAACACATCTCTGTCATAATAGCTAACTATTAGAAATAGAGTTATAAATTAGTTTTTCTACTCGTATTTCATAATTATTATTTTTTGTTTTAGACTAAGTCATCTCCCTATCTTTGAGGCAGAGTGGATGGTTACTTCATGAGTTTGTCTTTAGTCCTAGAAGAATAAAACTCCTCACATACCCTATACAGTGGGATTTATTGTCGAGGATTAAATCTAGTTGCTAGTAGTTGTTCTATTTGTTAGTTGATCAAGATGATAAGTTAGTTTTTATATGTTACTAGTTGTAATAATAGATATATGTTATTCAATAAGAAAATACTCAATAGATTCTTGTTGGATTGTATGTAAGAGTTTAGAGTTTATATGCAATAAAGGGAATTGATTGATATGATGAATTATTGAGTAATTTTAAGTAGGTGTTGACAACTTCTATGGAAGAAACAACTCAAGTAAGGGCCACTTGAGGTACTACTCATCCACTTTACTTTTTTTTATTAGATCAATTAATGCATTGTTGAAGTTAGTTAGTAGTTTCCAGTTATATGCATGTGTAATTCATGAATATAATTTTGTAGTTTTGAATTGAATTTGGTAGCTTCATGTTGGTTTCATACTCCATAGGAATTAGCTAGGAATTAGTTTTTAATAATTGACAGTTACAGTCTTAAGTGTTAGGTACCCATAGCATAAGGTAACCGTTTATATTTATTCCCCTATTTTGTGATTTAGTAATTCATTTGATTATATAGCTTTTGCAGACTTTTGTACATGTGTGGTTGCCTACACACCATTGATGTAGGATGTGTCTGGAGCCCATAATCTAAATTTTATGAGTCTCTAGTTGATAATTAAATGCAACCTCTTGTGAAAGATGAATTATTTAGTTACGAATTCATCCTCTGAGTTGTGTGTATACCTATTAGCACCAAGTTGATTAGACATTAGATAGGCTTTACACTTTTCATCATATTTTTGATAAATTTAAAAGACATTCCCAAACCTTTTCATATATTTTAAGTATTTAAAGAACTAAATATGATATATTATACATGTGTCGGACTTTACTCTGCCCATGTTTTCTTTGATTTTTTTTAGATCCACTACTATTAATAGTATGGCAGTGTTCCTATTTTGCAAAGGTAGAAGTAAATGCAGCATGTCATAATGTTTTAATTTAGTTCGTGGGTGTTCAAGGCTAAGTTTTGCTACAGTTTTTTGGATTCAATTCATGGGTGTCTGAGCATATTGTGGGCTTCAGTTCGTGGGTGTTTGAGCATATTGTGGGCTTCTGTGCACGAGTTCTGGTATGATTTTGTTCAATGGAAAGATGTAAAATCTATCTATCATCATTGTTAAACCTCATTCTTGTTTTCAATGGATGTCGAATCATGCAATTATTCTCCAGAATAATTTGAGAAAGTATTATAAGCTTTAAGCATTCTATTGTTTTCAATGGATTTTGACTCTTGAATTATTCTCTAGAATAATTTGAGAAATTTGTATAAGCTTTGAGCATTTTCTTGAGGTTTTGTGGAGCAAGCTTGTTTTGTGAAGATTTTTACTACCAGAATATATGTATTTAAATATTTTCAAAAGATAACTATCCCATTCAACTCTTTTGGGTAGTGTGTTGTGCAGAGGCCTTTGAGCTGGTATCGCAACATGGAGCTCATGCCATGAAACAATAGAGCTTCTTTTCCCATACAGGAATGGGAGGTTCCATTTTCCAAAGCACTGGAAAGAGAACAATTATCATATATCTTCAAGACTAACTGTCTGCCAGTTTATAAATGTTTGAAAACTTTAATTTGTGATGACATCTTGCTTTTCGAAGCTCAGAGGTTAATTCTACCTTCAAAACTGGTATCAATTTTTGTATCTAATGTGTTGGACCTGAATCCAAATTATCAGGATATGGTAAAACTGGCAAATATAACTATCAAGGAAGTATTTCTACAAGACAATGCTTTGTTGAAGAGTGTGTAGAAATATAAGCTTTGGAAGGGAGAAGCATTTGTGGGTGGGATCTTCCCAAGGCATTATTTGTATGATAAGGCTGGATATAGAAATGTCTACATTGCAATGAAAATTTCATTGGAGAACAATACATCAAGCTACCTATATAGAGCATTAGCATGCCATCATTTCGAAATTGGGGATGACATGGTAAGGACCTTCAATTCAAAGTATCATGCATTATCATTTCTATTGACACATCATTGCCATAATGAAGTTAGCATCAACAAACAACTGTCCAATCAGAAAGAGGTGGAGTTGGCAATGTCTCAAGTTGTAGAAAGAATTTTGAATGCACATCCAGTTAAGGAAAAATTGCTAATTCTAGATATGAACATCACTGCAAACTTGCACTCAACTCCTCTTGATCATCAGATCATGCACAAAGGAGAAGGGATGGAAGGATCATCTGTTGGAAATGCCTAATGCAAGACCTTATAAATCATTGCAGTTTGAAATTTTGAAAGTTGATATTATATAGTTAATTTTAAAATTTTGATATTATCGGTGAAACAACTATTTTGAATCTATCAAGCTATTTACTTATAAGCTTTTCCATATTTTGCTTATAGCCTTCAAAACATTACTTTTGTGATCCGTTATTTTATTATATTAATATGTCTGGTCAGCTTATAGCCTTTTATTTTAAAAAAATAAAATGATATATTATATTTGTAAATGGTTGTGTGAATTTTTGAATATCTATAGAATTTAATAGATTTTTATGATTGATTATAATTATTAATGATGAAATATTCCTTTGGAATAAACTAACCCCTACACTGAAGGATCTATCAATTGCAATAATGAGACTATCAACCCATAGCAAAAGGATGCTTATCTACCATAGCCAAAGAAGGTAATCACCTATAGCGCATGTAGTTTCCCAAAGCTGATGGAGGTAGCAGTTGGAGATTGTGACCATAACTTGCTCATAGATTAAGTCATATTTTTACTTTATGCTACTATTGAATCATAGAGGAAAGAAGACACTTGTACTAACAGTGGTTAGTGGCTTGCAATAAGTGTTTCCTTGTTAGGCACATATTTAGTTAGAACCATCTTCTTTAAAGATGTAGATTCCTGATGTGATTCTAACACTCTTATCTCCACTAGCTTTTCATTATTGTTGAAATAAGACTCGGTCCTCTTCCTATGTTTTTGGGAAAGTCGATAGTTGCTTATAGTTTTTTTAGTCCAATAATAAAACTCCCAAAGACTTGTATATATGTCTAATCTTGTGAGAGGTCATAGCTAGATTTTTTTTTGTATGAAGTAGGTTTGAATATAAGTATTGTCGATCAGATACTTTGTTCTTAAGTTTTTTATGTTCAAATTATAACAAACAAGAATACAAAATTTTCCATGAATCTTTGAGTTAGGACTTGAAGAAGGATTTTTTGGTATTGCAACAACTCAAGAAAGGGCCACTTGAGGTACTACAGTATTCATTTTAGTTCAGATTATTAGTTACAATAGAAGAAACTTCTAAATTATATTTCTTGATTGACAATCTATTGAGTTGTTGAATGAACAATTAATTGTCAATATAGTAAGTTGTAGCATAGTTGATTCATCAGATTAATGTTTTTATCAAAGAAATCACCCATAGCAGTTATTATAGTTACCATCAACAATTTTTGTTTATCTAAATCTATTTAGTTGAATTTGTTTCTAAATACAATTTTTTTAAAAGTTATTTTTAATTAATGAATTTTTTCTATTAATTTTCTATATGCAATTGATTATGAGGTTTTAGGATTCTTAGTTGCATATATAGTGTTGACACCATCTCAAGATTACAATTCTCTAGTTGAAAATTTAAATGAAGCACCTTTGAGACAATGAATTGATTAATAAGGTATTTGTTGGTCCACTAAGTTGTATGTGTGCATTATCTACATCAATCAATTGAACATAGAGGGAGCACTACAAGCACCAAAAATGAGATTTAATGCCATTTTGGGACTTTAAAGCTAGAAGTGAAAACTAGAGCCATTTTTGGACACTAGAGAGAAGTTTTCAAGTCCTTTTTTGGTATTGTATTCCTCTTTGGGTTCCAAAACCATCCTAAGAATTATAGTCCCTTATTTTTGCAAATGTACATGGGGCCTTAGACAACAAGCACTTCCCAACATTTCTTGAATAAAATTCCTATATGAAAGTTATTATTGTTAGTATGTTGAGTCTTCCCATGCTAATAGTTCATTGAGAGGTGTCCTAGTATAGTAGTTAATATTTTATATTGGGAAGTGTGCCCTTGGATAAAATTAGTTGGTTGTCATTCCAATTGGTTCAATACTTATGCCTACTAGTTGAGTAACCTCTTGTGTAGGTTGTACCCTTGTGTTTAGGTTTCATTTGATTTTTCAATGAATGGATTGGAGTAAGTTGTCACCCTCATGCTACTGCATGTGTTTACAATATAATTAGATCACATACTTGTGTTTGAGCATTGTTATGGAGGAAGTTCCATCCTCTCATGTGATCATCATGGTGACTTTTCGCACAATTAGTGAAGTCCTCCACTTGTTCCACCATGACTTGTGCATTCGTAATGATTTATTGTGAATTTCTTATGTCTTGTCATAAAGTCTACAAGTGTGTCTTGAGTTGTGGAACTATGTTGTGTCTTTTTAAAAAAACCTTGGTTAATACCTTGGGTGAAAGCTTGGGACATATACATTTGGTATCAAATCCTAGGTTGTGATATTGGGAGTTGTGGATGGTGTAATATTCTTTTTATATATGATAATATGTAGGGCCTTAGTCTTTTTGTATTCTTCCATGTTTATATTTGAGGAATGCTTGTTTGGAGGGTCATTTGGACCCATCAATTTATCAATAAGTTGTTTTTCTATGCGAAACACCTTCTTGAAGTATTGAATTCTTGTTGTGTGTGAATGGTGAGTAACCTCTATGGAGTCATGATTGTACTTGTGTATCCACTTGGGATAATGTGATCATGAAAACCCTCTTTTAGAAAATAAATGTTGACATGCTTAGATTTTGATTGAACATTGTGTACACTTGTGTGAGAGATGCATTTGTTTGTGAAAGAGATGAGTTTTTGTTCATATTCCTAAAATATGGAAGAAAGCAGTGATGTAGAAATTATTATTTAAAAGAACCTTGTATTATGTACCCTTATTGAATGTGTATGTCATGTTGCAAGAGTATCATACATTTCTTACCCACCTTGTAGTAATTGGAAAATTTTATTCCTTATTTTTGTATGGTGACTTAAAATTATTTCATAAAGTGCATATTGTATTGGTCCTTGATTAAGTGTATGTCATATGTGTGAATTGGCTATTTGGGTATGTGAAAAAATGTTGAATTGTTTAGATTGAGTCATTTGGATAAATGGCTTAGTGGTGCAAGAGCACCTAACCACCTAGTGACAAATTCTTATGTTTAATGGTCCAAAGCACTTTTATATTAAAAGGGAGTCATCAAATTGCATTTGTAAGCCTAAAAAGGAAATTATATGAGATTTTGTGTAATAAGAGTCATTAAGTTAGTGTCATAAAGTTTCAAATTTGTGAGTTGCATTATACAACAAATTTGTAGTTCCAATGGTTATATGCTTTTAAAAGGTTGTTGTTTAGTGGTTAGGGGCGTTGGTTGGATTGAGAAGGTTAAGAAATGTTATAAAATCCTTGGGGAATCCCAAGTGATGGTTGTTGAATCCAAGAGAAAGAAATAAAGATTGAAGTTTCTCTATTTTCATATAGTTTTCACTATTTTTTCTAAGTTTCCTTGTTGTGTGCAGGCCGTACAGGCTCCATATGCATTGATTTCTCATTTGAATCTATAGATAGATGCTTTAATTTACATTTGGTGTTTTGATAGGGGGTTATTTAAAATTTTAAGGCTTAAAATCTCCAAAAACCTCATACCAGGTTCCTAAACAGTCCCAAGGGTTTGAAGTTGCTTTAATGGCTTAATCATCATCCCACCTACTATCTTCAATTATAACTTAGTGGGATGATGTAGTAGTATGTAGGGAATGATAATTTTGGAATAGGAGGCATGTAAGAGTGATTTCTTGGCTTAAAGCATGAAAGGAAGGGTTGGAAATTGGTGGGTTAGACCTATGAATTGATGAACCCATGTTGTTAATGACCAAATGAATGTTCCTTGAGCATGGGAGGACTTATTTAAAGGTTTCTAAGCATTTCATTTGGTCAGGAGTGACTGGGAAGTTGGAGAATCAATAAAGGTGTCCTAAAACCTTAATTATTTTGGCTATAAGGAGGGTTTTTGTATTGGAAACCTAATTGAGCATGTAAGGTCCTAAAATCTTTTTTTTTTTTTTTGAGACTTAAGTAAAGACTATTTTTGGGTTTGGGGATCTGGTGAGAAGATTAGAGGGTGGTCTCTTTGGAAAAGTGGCCTAATTAGAGGCCTAAAACAGTGAAAAGTCCATTTTTGAGGCATTCGGTCCAAGGGAAGTGTGTTTGGTTTCCTAGAATGTTGTGTAACCCTAAAATGGGTCCTTGAATCCACAATCAATTTTCTTGGTGTTTTGGAAATATCTGGTCAAAAGGCTGAAAAATAGGTTTTCCACTACTACAAGGGAAGCTAGTTGCAAATGGTGAGTTTTGGATATTGTATTCAACTAATTTAATTATCATTATATGCATGTTGAGGGCCTTTGTAAGGGCCTTGTTGAAGATTTGTTGTTGTTTTGAAAGATTGAAGGGTTGAAACCCTTGAGGGTGAGTTGATGCCTAATAAGTTGATTGCATAGTAAAGAAGAGTTCTTTGATTTAGAATTGACATTTACATTGTTGTGAGAGATCTCCACCTTGGATCTGCATCCTAGTGGTATCAAAGTAGGGAGTAGATTTTGTTTGCATTTTGTAGGGTCGAAGAAGAAGGTGAAGAGGCTAGGTTGACAAGATGCGTCCAAAGAAGAATGATATGGCTAAAGAGATGAAGGAGATGAAAGATAGGCATGCTAAGTAACTCATAGAGTTGGAAGAAAGGATCGTAGCCCTGGAGACAAACAAAAGAAGGGATGTTGAAGAGAGTAGTGAGACAGATGAAGAGGAAGATGATGAATTTGAAGATGTGGAAGAAGAGCTTACTCCAGAGGATCAAAGAATTGCAAAGTTGCTGAAGGCAGTAAAGACTGACAAGCCTAATGTAAAAATTGATGTTTCTAAGTATGGTGGTAGTTTAAATAATGAATAATTACTTGATTGGATTGCTGCATTAGATACTCATTTTGAATGTGATGAGGTTCCTGAGGAGCAAAGAGTAAAAATTGCAAAGACAAAGTTGCAAGGCCATGCTTTGGTATGGTGGGATTACTTTCAGTCTAAGAGGAGAAAGCAAGGAAAGTCTAAGATCACATCATGGGACAAGATGATATCAAAAATCAAAGGTAAATTCTTACCCAAGGATCATCAAGTTCAAATGTTTAAGAAATTGCAAAGCTTAAGGCAAAAGGAAATGGATATTAAGTCTTATACTGAGGAGTTTTATAGATTGAGTTTAGGATCTGGTCATCATGAGAATGAGGATGAAAAATTTGCAAGATACATGGGTGGTTTAAGATTAAACATACAAGATGAATTGGTTTTGGCTAACCCTAGAATTATAGAGGAATGTTATCAAATGACAATCAGGGTGGAGGAGAAAATGAAGAGAAGGCAAGACAAGGAAGTTAGAGGCAGAGGTAATGCATCAAGAGGAAGAGGATCCATGCCTAATTCAAAGCCAACCAATGATAATCAAGAAGATGCCATGAAAGGTCAAGAGAAATATGATTTCAGAGGCGGATGGAGAGGCATAAGAGGTAGATTTGGAGGAGGTAGGAGTTCTAACAATGTGTTTTCAGGTAGATGTTACACTTGCAATGAATTTGGCCATCCATCCTTCAAATGTCCTGAGAAGATTGGTGCTTCATCAAGTGGAAGTAAAAGTGTTAAAAGGGTACAACTTGTGCAAGAGGATGAAGTGGAGAGTACTGGATCATCAAGCTGCCCTGTTGATCCTGAGTTTGGAGAAGCCTTGATGCTACTCAAGAAAGTTTTGAAGACTTCCAAAGAAGTGGATCCATTGCATAGGAAGAGGTTATTAAAAACCACTTGCAAGAGTAAGGGAAAGGTATGTAAAGTAGAGGTTGATTCTGGTTCAACTAAAAATATGGTTTCTTGTGAAATGGTGAATAAGCTAAATTTGAAAAGAATTCCTCATGATTTTCCCTACAAGGTATCTTGGCTAAGTTATGGTCAATCTTTTCTAGTAAATGAGCAAGCTATTGTAGATTTCAAAATTGGTGATTATAGGGACAATGTTATTTGTGACATTCTACCAATGGACTGTTGCCACATACTCCTTGGAAGACCATGGCAGTATGATAGGTGTGCTATGTATGATGGAAGAGAAAATAGGTATACCATAAGGAAAGATGGTCATAAATTTGTTTTAACTCCTTTGGTAGAAGATGAGAAGGGCAAGGCTAAAGTGATCATGTGTGGGAGCAAGGATCCTATAAGTGTTGTGAGGGAAATAAAAAAATCTGGTTTTGGGAACCATTCTAGGTTTGATAATGTAGGGGCAGTGGATATAAGTACTAATATAGCAACAAAGAAGGTAATGACACTAAGTTTGTGTGAAAGTATTATGGTAGGCACCATAGAATGTCCTATTCTTGTAGATATGAGAGTGAAGAAAATAAGGTTTGTAGATACAGTGATAGATAACACCGATAAAATAGTGAAGAAGCATGGTGGCAATGTGTTGGGACTGATGACAGGGGTAAAATCATAGGGTGTATTGTAGGGAAAACCTTGACAAGGAGATGAGGCTAAGAAAAATGAAGCTTATGGTAATGATTCTATTGAAATTTTTTTATTTGTAGGTACAAAATAGATGGAAATAGGTAGAAGAGCATTGGCAGGTCCTAATGGACAGTTGAAGGCACAAACAAGTGTCAAGAAAGCCAGAGAAGCTGCGTAGAGTAGAAAAGTGGAACAATATGGAGAAAAAAATAGTATGGGTCAATAGAACTGGCCTATGATTCAATGGAGTCTTAATCCAGCATGGGCATGGTGGTATCATCCACAATTCATGTGGCATGAATTCTTCTTAGCGGGGTTGTATGGTGTAGCAACACCTAACCACCTAGTGAAAAATTATTATGTTTAATGGTCCAATGCACTTTTGTATTAAAAGGGAGTCATAAAATTGCATTTGTAAGCCTAAAAAGGAAATTATATGAGATTGTGTGTAATAAGAGTCATTAAGTTAGTGTCATAAAGTTTCAAATTTGTGAGTTGCATTATGCAACAAATTTGTAGTTCCAACAGTTATATGCTTTTAAAAGGAGGTTGTTTAGTGGTTAGGGGAATTGGTTGGATTGAGAAGGTTAATAAATGTTATAAAATCTTTGGGGAAGCTCGAGTGATGGTTGTTGAAGCCAAGAGAAAGAAATAAAGATTTTAGTTTCTCTGTTTTCATATAGTTTTCACTATTTTTTCTAAGTTTCCTTGCTGTGTGTAGGCCGTATAGGCTCCATATGCATTGATTTATCATTTGAATCTATAGATAGATGCTTTAATTTACATTTGGCGTTTTGATAGGGGATTATTTAAACTTTTAAGGCTTAAAATCTCCAAAACCTCATACCGGGTTCTTGAACAGTCCTAAGGGTTTGAAGTTGCTTTAATGGCTTAATCATCATCCCATCTACTATCTTCAATTGTAACTTGGTGGGATGATGTAGTAGCATGTAGGGAATGATAATTTTGGAATAGGAGGTGTGTAAGAGTGATTTATTGGCTTAAAGCATGAAAGGAAGGGCTAGAAATGTGTGTTTTCCCTTAGAAATTGGTGGGTCAAACCTATGAATTGATGAACCCACATTGTTAATGGAAAAATGATTTTTCCTTGAGCATGGGAGGAAATTTTTAAAGGTGTCTGAGTAGTTGGTCTGGTCAGGAGTGACTAGGAAGTTGGAGAATCAATAAAGGTGTCCTAAAACCTTAATTATTTTGGCTATAAGGAGGGTTTTTGTATTGGAAACCTAATTGAGCATGTAAGGTCCTAAAACCTAGAAAATATTTTGTTTTGAGACTTAAGTAAAGACTATTTTTGGGTTTGGGGTCTAGTGAGAAGATTAGAGGGTGGTCTCTTTAGAGCTTAATTAGAGGCCTAAAACAGTGAAAAGTCCATTTTTTAGGCATTCGGTCCAAAGGAAGTGTGTTTGGTTTCCTAGTATGTTGTGTAACCCTAAAATGGGTCCTTGAATCCACAATCAATTTTCTTTGTGCTTTCGAAGGATCTGATCAAAAGGTTGAAAAATAGGTTTTCCACTATTACAAGGGAAGCTAGTTGCAAATGGTGAGTTTTGGAGATTTCATTGAAACTGTCTTGGAGATTGTATTCAACTGATTCAATTGTCATTATATGCATGTTGAGGGCCTTTTTAAGGGCCTTGGTGGAGATTTTTTGTTTTTTTACAAGATTGAAGGGTTGAAACCCTTGAGGGTGAGTTGATGCCTAATAAGTTGATTGCATAGTAAAGAAGAGTTCTTTGATTTAGAATTGACATTTACATTGTTTTGAGAGATCTCCACCTTGGCTCTGCATCACTTAGGTCCCAAAATTGCTTACTTTCCTAGGATTTTTGTGAGAACCTGGATGTATTATTGTGTTATATTAATTGAAAGGATAGAGAAGAGGAGTTTTAAATGGGTCATATGCATGGTAATTGTGGTGAGTTTTTATGGATATAGTGAATGCATTAGTAAATTCTACATCTATTAACTCTAAAATTATGTTTTTTCATATTACATAGTGTTCATGTTAGATTTAAAAAGGAATTATGCATTGTAGAAGCTTTGTATTGGTTTGGATTAAAGTCCCCAACTATATTATCAGTACTTGTGAGGCATGTTAATGTTGTTATATTTTGGTATAAATTAGGGATGCATGTTGTGTTAAATGCATTACCCATGCATGATTGGTGACTTCTTGTTAGTTTGAATGTTAATTATACTAGTGTGAATGTATGTGTTGAGTTACCTTGGCTTGTCATCTTGATTATGTACTAGCTTAGTCTTGGATTTTTATAAGGTTGTTAGTGTATGTTCATGAGAATCATTAAATTATAATATTAATTCCCTTGAATGTGATATTGTGGTCTGTGACATAGATTTTTGGACCCAAAGGACTCTTTGACTCTTTTATGTAACACTCAAATTAGGATGTATGCAATGTGATATGATGTAAATTATCTTAACTAAATGCAATTGACTAACACTCAAATTAGTATGTATGCAATGTGATATGATGTAACACTCAAATTAGGATGTATGCAATGTGATATGATGTAAATTATCTTAACACTCAAATTAGGATGTATGCAATGTGAATGTGATGTGGTCTTTGACATAGATTTTTATGTAACACTCAAATTAGGATGTATGCAATGTGATATGATGTAAATTATCTTAACTAAATGCAATTTGAAATGAAATAAAAAAGAGCAATGGAAAGTACTAATAAAGAGCAATTGTTTGAAGGAAAGAGATTATCAAATAAATTGAAGTAGCCAAACCAAACACCACCAAAGCAAGAGAGACACAAGAATTTGTTAAGGGGAAAAAACAAGAAAAAACCCCAATATTATGAATGGAGGCAAAATGCCTAAAGAATAATACAAGAGAGAGAGAGCTTCAGCCTTAGCTTGCTTGCATGAGTCTTGAAGAATGAGAGGAGAGGCACCTCAATAAGTAGAGGTGAGAAGAAGGAGTTAGAATGTAACTCCCAACTCAATGAATGCCACCATTCATCTATGTGTGTGCAAAGTGTCACCTCTTAAGGAGGTGGTTACAAATATTCCTTAATAAAGGAATTAAAAATAAGTCATCCTCACACATGTGTGAGATGACAAAATAAAAGACTTGTAGGGATTCCTTTGGAATATTCCTACAAGTTAATAAAAATTACAATTAAAGAATAACCTTTACCAAGTAAAGATTAATCTTCTAACAAATTGAATAATTAAGATGATCTAAAATGAATGCAAAAGTGCAATTTAAGCTATGTTTGAAAACACATTATGTTATGTAGAAATGAATGCAAAACTTAACAAAAATAAGTCAAACTAAAGTGTGCATCTGGGATCTTGATGGAGGCTGGAAAAGACATCTAGAAGGCTGATGATACTAAAATTTAGGCCAGGTGGGACTCATTTTCCACTCTGGGTGAATCAATCCAATTCTGGATGACCATACCAGAGCTCGTTTCGACAAAAGGGTACTCAAAAATGTAAAAATCCAAAAATGACCTTTGGGTGGGACTCATTTTCCACCCATGGCGAATGAGTCCACTTTGGAATTTTGAAAACTCAAAAATGGAATCTATGGTTTTCAAATTGCTCAATTTGCACCTCAAGTGTTGAATATGAAACAACCAAATTCGGGTTTGTAAGTGACTTTTTGTTGATGATTTGACTTGAATGATGAAGAAATAACTTGAATTAATTTGAAATACAATCTTAAATGATTCCTAAGATTCCAAGAGTCCTAGATCTGCAAATACACAAGACAAGAAGAGGAAATGTTAAATGTTAGGGTATGGGGGTTTGCCTTAATCAAACCCCGTTTAGGTAATTAAACCAAAGTGATGAAATAAAGTAATGAGACATGCAACAATGGAGATGATTACCTTTTCATGATGATTTTATCTTGAAAGTGTGCAAAATATCATGAAGATTCAACCCTTGAATGTCCTTAGAAGCTTAATTGAAGACTTGCAATGAGAAATCCCTAGTTTGCTTGACTTGTGATAGAAGATAGATGAATAATGGATGCTTGGCTTGATGAGAGGGATGGATAGATGTAAAATGAGGATAAAATCACTTATTTATAGTCAATTGTGTCTTATTATCCTGACTATACCTCATTATAGGCTGACACGAGGAAAAATTAAAGTTAAAATCTAATTTTTCCTACTCAAACCGCAAAAATGACTCAAAATGGGACTCATTCGCCACTAATGGTGAATGGGTCCCATAGGGGTCATTTTTGCTAGCTGTTAGGCTTATATGATGACTATGTCAGTTATTTGATTGAATTATGCCTCGGGATGCACAATATGGGTCAAGAGAGGCCTAATAATGATGATGTAAATGTAAAATAGGGCTTGGGACACATATTTCAATGTGAAAGTGTGATTAAATACACTTTACAACACTAAAATGAGGTCCACATAGCCTAGGAAGGCACACAAACTAATGTGAATGTGCAAGACACATTACAACACTAGTTTAATATTAAGTTCACTTTACAAGCCTTCTATATTGATGTGATGATGTAATTAAATATGTTTTATAATGTTGAATCAAGGAGAAATAGGTTCATTAGGTCTAGAAAAGCATGAAAGTTCTTTACAAGATTCTACAACACCTTTACAAGACATTGTTAAAAGTATGTTGTTTGGTTTGCAAGGGTCCAAGACCTAGTGTGGACACATAAAATGTCTCACAACACTAGAATAAGGCCTCATTAAGTCCATTTTATCATGAATTAATTCCATGTCAAGCAAAGGGTCCTTTTTTCTATGACACATTTAGCCCCCACTTTAGTGAGAAGATGAACCTACTTCAAAACTCACACTAAAGTAGACATTCAAGAGAGATCCACATGGACAGATGCAAATGACAAAGAATGAAAAAGATCAAGGAGGTTGGGCAAGCCCCTGGGATCCATGATCCTAAGTTATCCATCAAGATACAAAATCATGCAATGACAAGAATTAAAGAACATAAAGATGAGGTGAAAAGATGTACTCACTTTGGGCCGACGAAACTTCTTGGTTGTCCACCGGATGAGCAAGGCCAAAGGTATACTTACTCGGGGGCCACAAAACTAGTTGTCTGCGGGGTGAGAAGGCCCAAAAAGTAAGATACATATGCTAGTTGGTATGTACTCACAAACACAAAGGTGGCTATGGGGAAAATTCATTCTGCTAGTTGGGCTTCCCGCTCAACCATGTTAAAGCTATACCCATTTGATAACTTTAACAAGGTGCCACATAAAGGAAATGTAAGTGTTAAGTTTTAAACAATGAGACAGTACAGGAATGCAAGTTGTGCTATGCAAGGTGGCCAAGAAATGCAACAATGTAAAATGCAAAAATGTAATGTGAAAGATTGTTCAAAGGAGTCTTGTTCAATTTATGCAAGGTCAGTCACCTACGAAACATTGTGTCTAATGTCTCCAAGAGAGGACCAATCAAAGAATAGTATATTCACAACTTAGGGGATGCAGTGCGTCACATCAAACTACAATCTTGAGGAATGTAATATGCTAAGAAAGATCACAGTTGTGAAGGACGTCACACCTAATGTCATCCACAAAGTGAAAAACACATCACGTAAACGACAAGGCTACACTAAGAAGCATGAAATAATGGTATTGTATGCCCCCCACTTTAAAGGAATTGATACTCATCGTTCTATGAGCAATTGATTTAAAGTAGAAGAGAGAAGAAGACATGAGAGCTTACTCGAAAAGCCCTATGCCAAGTCATGTTTCCGATAAGCTACATCATGAAGAAAGGGTAGTATGTCACATGTGAGTCAATCCTAAGACATGTCGTCCACATCCCAAGCTTTCTCTTATACATTCATGAAAGGTTAACAACTAGTCAAAAGAGACAGTGACAAGTGACATACGAGGACAAGGCTATCAAACCCCTTGCCCCCCACTGAGTGTAGAAAAAAGGTGAACCTGGAATGGAGGAAAGTTATTGTAATTAAATGAGGGGGGTGTGCATTGATGAGAAGGATTGGTTGCTTTACAAGAACACAAATCCTTTTGAATGTTGTGTGTTGGTGTGTCATGAGGGATGGGAGTTATATTGCCCCCATCATCACCACAAAGTGATTTGGTAGAACTAAGTTGAGTGAATGGAACAAAGGGTTGTTTGGGTTGAGATTGGGATATTGCACACCCTCCCTTAAAGGTAGGTGTGAAACTCCAATCACTACTAGAACTTGTGTCTGAAAATGAATTGTTTGTATATGACTCTTTGGACCATGAGGGTGAGATTTTAGGAATGTTATGGCAAGGAGGTGTAAATCTAACGACCCCCAATTATCACAAAAAAGTTTTGTAGGTGAAGAGTTAGGACCAACTTGTATAGGTTCAAGTGTTGATCTAGGAATGGAAGGGTTAGGGGAGTTGAAAGTGTTGTGATTAGTTGACACATAGCTTCGCTCATCGGCATCAACTATGTATATCTTGTTGTTGTATTCAAACTTCATGACACGGTGAAGGGTAGATGGGACACCTTTCATAGCATGAATCTATGGTATACCTAGGATAAGATTGTATGGAAGGGGTTCTTGCATGATATGGATAGAGGTAGGAAACACAACAGGTCCAACCTCAATAGGTAATGTGATCATCCCAAGTGGTTGCCTATCAACATTGTCAAAGCCACAAATATGAATATCATTAAGTTGAATGAGCTTTGTGTCCATGCCACGTTTGTGTAGGAGGTCCATGCTACAAACATTAATCTCTGATCCATTATCGATGAGAGTATTCCTAACTAGAGTTTCATTAATGATCACCTTTATCGTCAAGGGATCATTCTTGTTTTGAATCTCATGTGAGGGAAATTCATGTTTAGGGAATGTGATTTATGATGGAGTGGATTGCATGGGATGAGGGGAGGATGTTACATGATTTAGTCTTATGTAAGATTAGATCTCTTCCTTCTATATTTCTAACATTTCATGGAAGAGAAGTTTGACTGTTGGTGAAAATTGAATGAGCTCCCATACAAATATATTAGCAGGAGTCTTTTTAAGGTCTTCAACATGAGGCACTTTTTGAGTAAAGAGTAATGGTGTAGGAGTGTTGTGTGGTCCTCTAGATGTTTGAGTCATTAAGTTACAACTTAGTGGCTGCAAAAAAATGTTATGAGTAGATTGCATGATGGATTTCAAGACAACTCAGAATTTTTTTATTTTTTTCACTAATGAAAGGTGACTTAGGAATCTCACTAATTAAAGGAGATCCCACTTGTGTCATCATAACCTCAAAATTTTGGTCTTGATTGGTATGATATGTTGGTGAAAGGGATTCTAAGGCCACTTGATTATCATCTCCTAAGGAAAGGTTAGCGGTTGAAGGATGTGTGCCCGTGGTCATATTGTTTTGCATTATGATATTCTCCCTAGGAGAAGAGTTGTTAGAATAACTACAAGCCAAATGTTGTTGACATTCAAGGTTTGGTTCTTCTAAAAGAACGTCATTACTAGTAGGGGAATAATCAATGGGTGAATGATTGTGCTCCATAAGGGTTTGGACCTAGGAGAAGGGGGACAAATAAAATATTCATAACCTTCCTCAAACAAAGCATCTACTTCATAACTATGAGAGACTCTAGGAGAAGGGAAAATATTATTATCATGATTATTTATATTTAAGTTGTCTTGCTGATCAATGTCTTGTCCACTAAGAGAGGTAAAAGGAGAGAAACAACTTAGATTCTCAACACTCTCATTGATTGGTTCTTCTATTACCAAAACATCTTCTTTGCCAATAAGAGAGATATTAGGAGAAGAACAAATATGATTGTGAGGAATGGCCAAAGTTGTAGTCTCTTTCACTAAAAAACTCTCATAGGGAGGGGATAGGAAGTGTTTCTTAACATGTTTACATATGCAAGGTACAAGCATTGTTTGAATAAGAATGAAAAGTACATGTAACCATTTTATGCAATGTTTCAGCAATATGAACAATGTATATGCAAAGGTACAAAACATTCTTATCCAATATATGCAAGATTTGAAGAATGAAAAAAATGTACATGCAAGAATGAAAAGCACTTTTAACAAACTTATGCAAAATTTTAGGAATAGAAACATTGTATATGCAAAAGTGAAAAGTACTTTTATCAATGTTATGCAAAATTGCAGAGATGTAAACATTTTCAGATCTAATGATGCTTGGAATTAAATTGATGTTTTTGAGATAAATGCATAAAAGAAATGCCCCTAGAACCTTGTAGACTTATAATATATGATATTAGGAGCCTTAGGAAACATAAAAATGAGATTTTAGATATTGTTTCAATCAGTGAAAAATCTGTATAGGGATTGATTCGCCACAGATGGCGAATGAGTCTGAGTAGGGGTGTTTTGAATTTTTTTCAGAAATTATGAATGGTTTGTGATACGTGTGAGGTTTTAAGGTGTAGAACTAAGATGGAGATGCAAAATTTTAGATATTTTTAAGGAAATTATATGCAAAAATGCAAACAAAATGCACTTTTTCCTAATGCAAAAATTTGAAACCCTAGATGCAAATTAACAATGCTACTCTAATGCAAGCTAGGATTAAGATGAAAATGGACTCCAAATCAGAAAATAAAATTTTCAAAAAGTCGGGTTCACCAAAATGTGACATAAATTTTTTGACCCAAAAGACTCTTTGACTCATAAGGTTTTTCACCTAAAAGGAGAGAGATTAGATCCAAAAATGCTTATGTAACACTCAAATTAGGATGTATGCAATCTGATATAATGTAAATGATCTTAAAAAAATACAATTTACTGATTAAGATGATCTAAAATGAATGCAAAAGTGCAATTTAAGCTATATTTGAAAACACATTGTGTTATGCAGAAATGAATACAAAACTTAACATAAATAAGTCAAACTGAAAGTGTGCACTTGTGATATTGATGAAAGCTGGAAAAGACATTTGGAAGGCTGCTGATACTAAAATTTAGGCCTGGTGGGACTCATTTTCCACTCTGGGTGAATTAGTCTCAGTTCTGGATGACTGTACTGGAGCCCGCTTCTGACAAAAGGATACTCAAAAATGTATAAATCCAAAAATTGACCTTGGGGTGGCACTCATTTTCCACCCATGGAAAATGAGTCCACTTTGGTCTTTTTGAAAACTAAAAAATGGAATATGTGGCTTTCAGATTGCTCAATCTGCACCTCCAGGTGTCTGGATCTGAAACTACCAAATTCGAGTCTGTAAGTGACTTTTTGTCGATGATTTGAATTGAATGATGAAGAGATGAATTTAATGAATTTGAAATACAATATTCAATGATTCCTAAGCTTCCAAGAGTCCTAGATTTGCAAATACACAAGACAAGAAGAGGAAATGTTGAATGTTAGGGTATGGGAGTTTGCCTTAGTCAAACCCCGTTTAGGTAATTAAACCAAAGTGATAAAATAAAGTAATGAGACATGCAAAAATGGAGATGATTACTTTGTCATGATGATTTTATCTTGAAATTTGCAACATATCATGAAGATTCATCCCTTGAATGTCCTTAGAAGCTCAATTGAAGACTTGCAATGAGAAAGCCCTAGTTTGCTTGACTTGTGATAGAAGATAGATGAATAATGGATGCTTGGATTGATGAGAGGGATGGGTAGATGTAAAATGAGGATAAAAAAACTTATTTATAGTCAATTGTGCCTTAGTATCCTGACTATACCTCATCATAGGCCGACATGAGGAAAAATTAAAGTTAAAATCTAATTTTTCTAGCTCAAACCCCAAACATGACTCAAAATGGGACTCATTCGCCACTAATGGTGAATTGGTCCCACAAGGGTCATTTTTGCTAGCTGGAATGCCAAGAAGTAGGAAAATTAGGCTTATATGATGACTATGTCAGTTATTTGATTGAATTATGCCTCGGGATGCACAATATGGGTCAAGAGAGGCCTATTAATGATGATGTAAATATAAAATAGGGCTTGGGACACATAATTCAATGTGAAAGTGTGATTAAATACACTTTACAACACTAAAATGAGGTCCACATAGCCTAGGAAGGCACACAAACTAATGTGAATGTGCAAGACACATTACAACACTAGTTTAATATTAAGTTCACTTTACAAGCCTTCTATATTGATGTGATGATGTAATTAAATATGTTTTATAATGTTGAATTGAGGAGAAATAGGTTCATTAGGTCTAGAAAAGCATGAAAGTCCTTTACAAGACTCTACAACACCTTTACAAGACATTGTTAAAAGCATGTTGTTTGGTTTGCAAGGGTCCAAGACCTAGTGTGGACACATAAAATGTCTCACAACACTAGATTAAGGCCTCATTAAGTCCATTTTATCATGAATTAATTCCATGTCAAGCAAAGGGTCATTTTTTCTATGGCACATGGTGAAGTTCATTCATGTGTAAAAAGGAAGATTCTTGTGGATGTATTGGTTGATTCCATAGAAAACCTTGTAACTATCTTCTTGTGAAATGATATGATTGTATTGTGTTGAAGCTATAATTGTTGGACAACGTGGATTAGGCTTTGAATGATTGCATGAAAATTATGATCTTATGTTGTGTGATGAGATTGAAGTCTTAGAAGACTCTTGTTTGGTTTGCTTGAGAGTATTCTCTAACTAATTGTGGATGTTGAAAAACAAGTGTAGTGTAGCATTTTACTCCCTCAACTATGGCTAGAATTAGTCACATAGTAGCTGTAGAGTGTACCTTCTAAATTTGATACTATATTTTAGTTATTGATGAAGTCTCTAATTGTATATAAGGTTTGACATGAATTTATTAATTCTTCTTGTGAGTAGTCTAGTCACCAATTTTTTTTATGTAACTATCTTGTGACCCTTGGTCACACTTATTTTATTATTGAAATTGAGCTCATTTTTATGCTTTATTGTTGGAATTGATAGTAGCTCTTTCTAATTGGTAAAATTTTATTATTGTGGTGGGTATACTATAATATTTTAATTGTTGGTCATGTAACATGTAATATTATTCTCTATCATGTCCTTGATAGACCTCTGTAATGGAATGTACAAGGGTGTAGATTGTAGAAAATGTACTAGTTATTGATGTTGTGTTAATTAGAAATATGTTAAATTTGGAATTACTTATTCCCTATTGAAATTAAGTGGATACTTAGTGAAGTGTTTAGAAATTTTTGAGTTTCATTTATGCATATGGATCTTTTATTGTGATTATATTGTTGATTGGTATGAAAGTTGTAAATCTTTGCGGTGAGGGTCATGAAAAATAATTGTGGATAATGAAAAGAAAATGCTAATAACAACACAATCAATTGAAAAGAAATGGGAGTGTTGGGTGGGAGCAGGAGGGAGGGAGGGGATTCAAAATCTGCAAATGAAGGAACGATTCTGATGATTCTGGTCTGGTGATGGTTTCTCTTCCTCCTATGGCGCGACTGTTAGTGTCTTGGGAAGTATTTGCGACTTTCTTAGGCCTTTTGGTTTGGTGGAGTCGGCGTGCGGTGGCTGAAGCTTCTGCCTCGTCCGTGGCCACTGTCTGGAGTCAGTTTACTGTGGCTGGAGATGGTGCCTTGTGGGGTGAGGAGGATGTCTTGGTTCCTCCCTTGGTGGAGTCTCCTTCTATTGCTACCGACTCTATTTCCTGTGAAGTGTGGTTTCTTAGCTCTCCTTCCTGCAGGCGGTGCTTGGTGGGGTTTGGGTGCAGATTGCCCTACCTATATCTTTTGTGGGTGTCGTACATTTAGTGGGTTCGAGGTGGTGTCTTCTTTGAAGAAGTGTGGTTTAAGATTGGGCCAATCTTTGCTCCTACTCAGCGTAGCAGGAGGGCTTGGGGACTCTTCATGTCGGCTTGGTCTTATTCCTACTTCTTGTTTTCTCCTCTCTCCAGCCCATGGTGTCTTTGGTGCCTATTTCCTAGGGGCTCTCTTTTCTGGTATGTTCTAGTTCTTTCTTTTCCCCTCTTGGTGGTTTGGTGGTGTTTCCCATTGGCAGTTTGTGAGGAGTTTTGGCCCCTCTCTAGCCATGACCGGCGTGTCAGGGTTGCTTGGTGTGCTCTCTTGTTGGGTTTTCTCTTTACTACTTTGTTGTGCGGGAACCCCTGTTCCTCCCGGGGTTTGCTTGTTCTTGAGCATTCTGAGATTGAGTATCTGCTTTTGTTTGTGGTCAGGCCTTTGCATTATGAGATTGAGGTTCTTCTCTCCCCGAACCCCGAATTGTTTTCTAATCTTTTGGGAGAGGTTCTTGGGTCCATGGCATTGTTCTTTGTGTTTCCTACTGTGCATCTTTGGGTCACTCTAGCCCTTCCTATGGAGGTGGTCCTATCTTCTATCGAGGGGGAGATGGATGTGGCTGGTTGTGACCTCTCTCCTATAGAGGTGGAGCAAGATGCTTTCGAGAATGCCTGGAAGAACTGTTCGGGGGCTGATTATGCCCTATTTTGTGGCTGCAAGAAAGTTGAGGCTGACCTACATGTTGTTTTCTTTTCTTCATCTTCTATTGAGGTGGAGATCTTGTAAAGAAAGCTGATCTTTATGGAGTTCTATCTTAAGGATATGGGGTGCTGCAGTCACCATGATATGGTTGAGCTTGGGACTCTCTCCTATAGAGGTGGAGAGAACAGATGGTCTTTGAAGGCAACTGTTGTTGCCCTATGCACTTGTAGTTACCCTTCCTATAATGGCAGAAAGTGTGGTTTATGGGGCTTTGTAACTTTTGTTGTTGGAGCTTTGTTCCAGATCTTTAGTGGGTTGTTGGTCCCGTCAAAACCAATGAGTGTTAGACTCTTGTAGTTTCTTAGTTCTTGTTTGGGCTGCCCGTTGGCTTTTGGCTGGGTGTTGGCCTGTTGTCTCCCTGTGGTGTTGCTGGTTGTTTTATTTCCTATCTTTTGGGCAGCTTGTTCTTCTTGGTGTGGGTTCTAGGTCCCCTTAAAACCTTAAGGTTTTGGGTCCTTTCAAAACCTATTGTAAATGGTTTCGGGTCCATTCAAAACTTGTTTTTCCTTTATCAAAAACAATCACAATCAATTCATAAATCACCAATGAAGCATAAGGAAATCAAATAATTAAATAAAGAAAACTTGCATTATAACCTTACTTAACTCCATTGTCCTTCAATTGTACCTTAAATAATGGTGTGTATGGTTGCTCTCAAATTTCTAACACAAAAGCACTTAAACTAATGTGTATAGATTTCTCACAATGAGAGAGATAGTGGATGAATAATGGATGTATTTATAGATTTCATGTGACATCAATCAACAATTGAGATCGAATAGGAGACTAAAAATATCAATGGAAGGGAATGCTTGAGAGGAATTAATGAGGAGTTAACTAATTGCATGATTTGAGCTACCTGGTCATATGGATAAGTTAAGATAATTGATTGATGAGATAAGTACGAGCGACTGTTAGTAAAAATGAATATATTAGATAGAAGATTAAATTGGTTGGAGAGTGAACTCAAAGTGAGTGAAAGTTGATTGATGAGGTGAAAATGTATGGATAATCAATAAAATAAATAAATAAATAAATAATTTATTTTAGGTGCAAAGGGGAAATAAATAAAATAATAATTTTATTTATTTTCAGAAGAAGATAATATTGGGAAGAATAATTAGTTTAATTAAATAATTATAAATGGTTATTCAATTATTATGATTTAAAAAAGATAAATTGAAGATAAATTAATTAAATAATTATAAATTATTTAATCAATTTACAAGAGGGTATTAATTAAATAATTGAAATTATTTAATTAATAGAGGAATATGATGAAGTAGATGATTTAATTAAATAATTCAAACTTATTTTATCAAAGTAGAAATGGAGCAAAAATTCAAAATTTAAATAATTTTACAATTACTTAATTATCTAAGATGAAGGGGAAATAACCTTAATTTAATTAAATAATAACCTTAATTTAATTAAATAATAATCTTAATTTGATTAAATAATAAAATTATTTAATTAAAATCAAAAGATGAATTGATAAGACATGATGACAAAAATTGATGATGTTTTGGAAGAAACAAGTTAGTCAACTTTATGTGTCCATATTTTTCCCCTCTTTGAGACAATGCATTTTTGCATCATTATTTCAAAGAAAGTGTGAAGGATTTTGTGATGACATGCCCCTATTTTCTCCAAAGAATGAAGAAATGGAGGTAGGATGCCCCTTTGAGAGATTGGCAAAAAAAAAAAAAAAATTAGGTCAAACTCTTGAAAAGGTTTGATCGACTCGATAGAGGTGAAGAAAATGGTAACTTAGGAGAAGAAAAGTCGTGTGGATGAAATGACGGATTTGAGGATGAATCTAGGGATGGAGGAGGGTAAAGATACATATATGACATGTTATATGTGATTTTGGGTTAGTATGGTAGAAGAAAATGTAGGATGATGATGGTTATTGATCAATATCATGTAACAAAATGTGTAATGGATGAAATGAAATAGATAGATATGAGATAGACTGATACAGATGAATATGAGATTAGTACATATTGTGCTTTTTATTTATGCTTTTTTTATCATCATAGAGAATTTTATTGTGGTGAATAGATATATGTATGCCAATTTATGGACCATGGTGACTTTGGTATCCTTTGCATGGACCTTGACTCTACAAACAAGAAAGGCTATCCTTATTCATACTAGGAATAAAAAAAACCTTGGTGGAATATGTGAGGAAAGTGAATTTAAAGCATAATATCCCCAGTGCAAAAAGTTATTTAAATGACCTTGTATGTACAAGAAGTTTGTTAATTCTAGTTCAAGTCATTCCAACACACACAAGGAACGTATCTACCATGGTGATGTTACAAGAACATTCCACAAACAAAATATATTAAAATAATGACCCTACCTTGTTCTTGCTCCTCTACTCATTTTAAGATATCTTCGAGTAGCATAGGAATGGGGTAGTATGATAAATCAAGCAATAAAAAGACTCACTGACTAAACAAATCAACAACCATTAGATTTGCTTGCCAAATTATATGTATTCAGATTGGATAATTCCTACTGTAGGAGGGATGCATCCATTAAGGCATGATATTATTTATAAAGGTGGCTAAATTTGGTTAGGAAACTAATTGATAGGAAATAGGCTAGCTTAGCAGTAGTCTTTTGATTGTGATGAGAGCTTGACATTTGTAGGTAATGTATAGTTTGTTCTTGCTTGTGTGTCATGTCTAGGAAATGGAAATTTGTTATGGATATGGTGGATGATGTGTATATTTTTTGGTTATCGATAAAAGATGATGATGACAATGATAATGTTAAAATGATTAGTGTGATGATTTTGATGGCGATGAATGATGAAGGGATATAAATGTGTAGGAATATTGAAGACTTCTTGAGATCTTGTTGCTAGCCAAGCTATAGTTGATTGATTTGATTATTGATTATTGATAATGATAATGTTGTTGATGATAAAAACAATGCAAGGATTGTGTTGTTAACAATAATAACAACACAATGATTGAGAATGATACATCTCGATGACGATTTTTTGGATAAAATAGATCAAGATTTTTAGCAAGGCTAGGAACAAAATCTGTTAGATGGTTTGATATTAAGCTAGAGTGTAAGTGGGATCAAATTGATGGGAGTTGTTTGGATTGTGAGTGATGGAGGAGATTTTTATGGAAAAAAATATACATTGGACGGTGAAAAATACTCAATTTGTTTTTGTTTTGTTTTATTTTTTAAGGATATTTGTTTTTTTTTGTATTTTTGGAATATGTGATTTTTTTAAATGTTTGGAAGGCATTCAAATCACTAAGTGAGCTAGAAAGCATATTTCAAGATTTATTCCAAAGCGGGATGTCATCACCCACCCCCATTGTTTAGAAATGTATGGAACTGCCATGCCCATAATTTTCACTAGAAAAATCAAACAATTTTTTTTTATAAACCATACAATAAAATAATTAACCACTCCCAGTATTTGAGGGGAACACTAACCATGGTGTGTGTTGAGTGAAAGGGAAGAAGTTACTATACAATTAATCCTATAGACAATTTCAGCTTTAATTAAGTTGCCATCAATTAGTTGGCATCCAATTCATAACAATGATGTTAGCATCAAGTTAAAACTACAATCAATGATAACACTATCCTTTGACTTACCCATTAATATTTTCTATTAATGATCTTCTATTCTTATTTATTTAATTTTTTTGTTTGTTTCCATTAAATACCATAATTATTCAACTTCTAAAAGAGAACACATATATATGTTTTTCTTTTAAACTAAAAATTAAACTGCTTTCATATTTTTCTAATTTTAAGAGTTAGTTCAACTTCTAAAAGAGAACACATATATATGTTTTTTATTAGGAATGCTTCCATATTAATTTTTAAAAGATCACACACACACACACACACACACACACACACACACATATGTATGTTTTTTTAAACTAAAAATTGGAATGCTTTCATATTTTTCAAATCTTAGAGTTAGTTCAACTTCTAAAAGAGAACACACATATATGTTTTTTTAAACTAAAAATTGGAATGATTCTATATTTTTCTAATCTTAAGTGTTAGTTTTGTTTCTATTTGGAGATAATACTTTTTAACTTTCCATTTTTCCAATTAAATACTATAATTATTCAACCTCTAAAAGAGAGAATATATATATATATATATAATTCTACTTTGAATCAACTACAGGCTTTTCTGTAATTTCCACGTGAGAAATATAATAATTTTATTATTGAAAAAAAATGGTGCTCCCATGCAAGATATTCTGACATGATTCTCCATTAATATGTAGATAGCAAGATCAAGAATTTCAACTCAAATTTGATTTTAAGTGCAGATGATGGGACAAAAAGTAGATTTAAGAGTATTGGACAGTCACAATGATTCCACATAAACGGAGGCATTTTGGTCTGGAACGAAATCTAGAATGCAGATTTTTGTCCGTACAAATCCCTTCAAGCCCATTGTTACCAAACTTAAATGATTAGTACGGTAGTTAGGAAATATTTTGATCATCTGTTTGCATGTTGTAAATGCATGATGGCAATTAGGCTAACACCCGGGCAAATCATTTTTGAATTTGAACATTGATTGCATAGAGCATTACGTTCTTTATTTATTTATTTGGTAACTTCTATCTGTCATTTTAATTTCCATGTTCAATTTAAAACGGAAAATGGTGATTTAAAGAGGTGGAAATATTCTTTACGTCAATTTTGGATACATGCCCTATATCTACCGTAACAGGGACTGTCGCGTACAGCTTCCTAACTTAAAGTTGTGATTATTCCTCCTATGATACGATCAGATTTTGCAATGATGATTCCCAACATGGCACGCTATGGGAAACTACAACCCTATTGTGTTAAATGCTGCTAAAAACTTCAGCTGATGGAGTGCGACATCCTGGCAAGATCTGCAGAGTTGGCAGCGGCTATCCAGCCCCAGAAATGCATCGGGGCATGGATGGACCGCATGGATGCCTCATTTCATACATCATGTGATCCTCGTACACGTGCCTCGTTTGTCGGACTTGCTTTTAATTAATCGCTGCTTTATTTTCCTTTGGTGTGCATTGTGTTATTTTTTCCCCAACCAAGATTAATATATTTTAAAATTTGTTAATATATTTTAAAATTTGTTATATAATATACAAATATTGTTATATATAAAATTGTTATTTAATATATTAATATATTTAAAAATTGTTATATAATATATTAATATATTAAAATTGTATAATATTAATGTGTTTATTTCTAATATATGTATAATATATATTTTTAAAATAATAACATATAGGTATACTATTAATGAAGGGGAATGTTACTCAATTATTAATTTTTTCCATGTATTTAAATTATATTATAATAGTGATAAACCTTTAATAGTATAGATATAGATTGGTATCAAATCAATTGTTTAATAGAACATGTGTAAGAGTTAGTTTTAAGAGGTGGTAATATTTTTATCTTCCTTAGTTTTAATAAAAATCCATATTGATCTATTACTAAAAATCAACATAATTTTTTTTAATAATTTTGGACTCTTTAAAAATACCATTTAAGTCTTTTATTTATTTGTTGGGTAATTTTTTGGGGGGAATTTAATTAACATTGTATATTTAGTTTATGTAATGTTATTTGGAAGTGCTTCTGAATTTTTTGGGTAATTTTTTTTTACATTTAACCACTCTAAGATATTTGTATAATCAAAAAGTTCACAATTTTCTATAGTATTTGAAAAATATTATTAATTCTTAATAGTCACAAATTAAATCTCTATGTAAATCCATATTGATCTATTACTTAAAAATCAACACAATTTTTTTTTAATAATTTTCAAACACTTTAAAAATACCATTTAAGTTCTTTATTTATTTCTTATTATAAATTAGAATAAAGTTATGGAATTCTCACATTATTTCAAAAAGTAATTGTTAAAAAAGGTAATAGTGGTAAAATAAAATGCTTAATATTGAATATTTAAATAATTTAATAATATTATAATTATTAATATTATATTATATTAAAATTAATATATGACAATATAAAGTATATTATTATAAAGTATAAATATTCTAAATAGAACCCTAATTCTAATTATAATATATTAAGGTTAAGGTTATGATTCATTTAGGGTTAGAGTTCAATTAGGGTTTAAGTAGGGTTAGGGTTCAATCAATGTTATGGTTAGGGCTCTTTGACAATTTTCTATAGTATTTGAAAATACTATTAATTCTTAATAGTCACAAATTAAATCTGCATGTAAATCCATATTGATCTATTACTAAAAATCATCACAATTTTTTTAATAAATTTTAAACCCTTTAAAAATACCATTTAAGTCCTTTATTTATTTCTTATTATAAATTTGAATAATGTTATGGAATTATCACATTGTTTCAAGAAGTAATTGTTAAAAAGGTAATAGGGATAAAATAAAATGCTTAATATTGAATATTTAAATAATTTAATAATATTATAATATGTTAAAAATAATATATTATAATATAAAGTATATTATTATAAATTATAAATATTCTTAATATAACCATAACTTTAATTATAATATATTAGGGTTAAGATTATGATATATTTAGAATAATGTTATGGAATTATCACATTGCTTCAAGAAGTAATTGTCAAAAAGGTAATAGGGGTAAAATAAAATGCTCAATATTGATTATTTAAATAATTTAATAATATTATAATATATTATAACATAAAGTATATTATTATAAATTATAAATATTCTTAATATAACCATAACTTTAATTATAATATATTGGGGTTAAGGTTATGATATATTTAGGGTTAGAGTTCAATTAGCCTTCAAGTAGGGTTGGGGTTCAGTTAGTGTTATGGTTAGGGTTCTTTGATAAAGTTTAGGATTAGGATTAGGATTGGATTAGGGTTAGGGTTTAATTAGGGTTAATATTTTTTTAGGATTAAGGTTAGGTTTAGGGTTTTAAGATAAAGCTTTGGTTTAAGGTTAGGGTTAATTAAAGTCAATGTTAAGATTAGATTATGGTTCATATTCAATTTGGGTTCAGTGAGTATTCAATAATGGTTAGGATTAGGGTTCTAAAATCAAACTTAAGGTTAAGGTTGGGGTTAGGGTTATGGTTAGGGATAAGGTTAAAGCTAAGGTTAAGTTTTAATAAGGGTTGGGGGTTCAATTATGGTTAGGGTTCTAGGATCTGTAATGCCCCGTCTTATAACCTAAGGAATGTTGCAATTTTCTATATAAATGTAATAAATTTTTTTTTTAAAGTAATAATATTAACTTAATTAGTTGCATACATTCATTAAGTTACGCGACGTCACACTATTGAGGTTCGACTTTAGTATTTAGCATTGCACATATTTAATTAACATAAACTTAAAAAGTAAACATTGCACAACATTAGAATTCCATTCAAGATAGTATAAAGTACAAATATGATTCTTACATTGCATTTGAAATAACTTTACAATACTCATTCATTAGATGAGGTAGATCAATAATAGTTACAATTACATTTTACAAATGTTCACCTCATAAACAATTAAGGGATGTTACAAATACAAGATTTCCATGATCATAAACTGGGGACCCTAACGGAGTAAGGTGCACGTTCCACCCAACCATGTGGTACTCGTAGGTCCACCCCCCGTGCTAGGAGATAGTAATATGGTTATAAAGACTATGAAGCTGAAAGTTTTACAGTCTTCTATTTAGCTTTCTTGATGGGGGTTTGTTACAGTGAAGGATTTGGGAGTTCTTTAATTTTGATGTGCAACCAAAGGCCAACTTCTTTTTTCAGGTCAACAAGCATATTTCCTTCTTCTTTCAGGTCAACAAGCATATTTCTTGCCAACATTTTCCTTCCTTGTGCATTTGGAGGAACTACATTGTTTGTCTTTCCTTCTGCTTTGTTCTCTGCTGTTTTGGGATCAAGTGATTAACATGGGCATGCTAGGGTCATACTTCTTCAAAAAGGGAGTTTTGGATCAGAATATGGACAGCCATCAAGTTGCTGTTTGAGGGAATGTTTTTAAAATTGTATCAGCAGAATTTGCTGCTGCTGTATTGACCTTGCTGGTGTTTTATGATGTGGCTTTGTATCAAAAAAAAATTTGCTGGTGTATTGTCTTTGCTATGTAACTGTTTGTAAATTCTGATTTTGTTAATAAAGTCCTTATTCCAAAAAAAATAAAAAAAAAATAAAAAAAAAATTTAAAAGAGAACACACATATATATGTATTTTTTTTTAAACTAAAAATTGGAATGCTTCTATATTTTTCTAATCTTAGAGTTAGTTCAACTTCTAAAAGAGAATACATATATATGTTTTTTTAAACTAAAAATTGGAATGTTTCTATATTTTTCTAATCCTAAGAGTTAGTTTTGTTTCTATTTGGAGATAATACTTTTTAACTTTTCATTTTTCCAATTAAATACCATAATTATTCAACTTCTAAAAGAGGGAACATATATATATTTATTCTAATTTGAATTAACTACCGGCTTTTCTGTGATTTCGAGGTGAGAAATATAATAATTTTATTGTTAATTTTTTTTTGCTTACTCCAATTAAAAAAAAAATTTATTGTTGAAAAAAAATGGTGCCCCCATGCAAGATATTCTGACATGATTCTCCATTAATATGTAGATAGCAAGATCAAGAATTTTAACTCAAATTTGATTTTAAGTACAGATGATGGGACAAAAAGTAGACTTAGCAAGGACAGGACAATTCTCCTTGTTTGGTAAGCGGACCATACTGCAATAGGGTATTAATTTAAGAGTATTGGAAAGTCGCAATGAAATCTAGAATGCAGATTTTTAGCCGTACAAATCCCTTCAAGCCAATTGTTACCAAACTTAAATGATGAGTACGGTAGCTAGGAAATATTTTGATCATCTGTTTGCATGTTGTAAATGCGTGATGGCAATTAACAGCCGGGCAAATCGTTTTTGAATTTGAACATTCATTGCATAGAGCATTACGTTCTTTATTTATTTTTTTGGTAACTTCTATCTGTCATTTTAATTTCCATGTTCAATTTAAAACTGAAAATGGTGATTTAAAGAGGTGGAAATATTCTTTACGTCAATTTTGGATACATGCCCTATAGCTACCGTAACAGGGACTGTTGCGTACAGCTTGCTAACTTAAATTTGTGATTATTCCTCCAGGGATCTTGATCAGATTTTGCAATGATGATTCCCAACATAGCACGCTATGGGAAACTACAACCCTATTGTGTTAAATGCTGCTAAAAACTTACCAACATCCTGGATGGAGTGCGACATCCTGGCAAGACCTGCAGAGTTTACTTACCAACTTTAATGTGACAGCAGGTGTCTCTTATCCATTTGCTCAACAGAATGATAGGCAGGTGCTTTGGGCCCTGCCTACTGGGTCGGCCCTAAATTATTTTTTTTGTTTTTTGTTTTTATATATTTTATTTATTTATTTTATACAGCAACACAAGTTTATGTATTACTGTGCATACAAAGAATTTAGCCAAATCTAACATACAGATTGTATAATGCAATATAATTTCTTCATATAATATCATAACAAAAGGAATGATTGATTATTTATTAATCACTTTTTATATATATGGGCTTATTTTAAAGGTTCAAATAGTTATAATAAATACTCCACTTCACTAATTTATGCAATCTTGATTTATACAATTATTTCCCTTTCCTATTCTTTTTTTGTGTAAGTTTAAAACAGATTTAATAAGTTGCATATTTCATCTATTGATAAAAATATTTGCAAGAAATAAAATGTCTATTATTTGTATGAAATATTTTTGCTTCTTATGATAATAATAAAAGAACTTGGAGATACCTCTGTCTCTCCCCAGACCCTCTGCCGGTTTCAGACAAGATTCCCTCACATGTGCTTTCTGGGGATATGACGTTTGTCTTAGGTAACCCCGATGATCTTGCTAAATCTCCACCTTGTGGGGACAAGGAGGGCCGTTTGGGGGTTGGTGCTCTTGTGACTGGATGGAAAGATATCCTTTCGGGGTCCAGAAATATTGCTTTCGAGGCCGTTGGTCCTGAGATTTCCCTTACTAATGAAGGCACTGAGCTTTTCCTTCCCGATGAGGTGATGGAGGAGGTTGCTGGTTCGCTTCACCTCGCCTTGGTGGGAAGATTCTTGAATTTTCGCCCAACGATTGATATGGTTCGTAGATGGGTTAATGGTAAATGGTCGCTGAAGGGCAGCATGTTTGTCTCGACAATGCCTGGTGGTCTCTTCCTATTCAAGTTCAATGTTGAGGAGGACGTGGTGCTGGTCCTCTCTGGTACTTGGGCCTATGGAAAACATTTTCTTTCATTGGCTAAATGGAGGCCAGGTTTTGACCCCTCGACAGATCTTACCCAGTTGACCCTTGTTTGGGTTTGTTTGCCTAGCCTCCCGTTGGAATTCTGGGATGAAAGGATTTTTCGATGGATTGGGAACTCCTTTGGTAGTTTTGTGGCGGCGGATGCGATCACTTTGGTGAAATCTAGGTTAGTGTTTGCCCACTTTTGTGTTAATGTCTCTATTAATAAAGCTCTTCCCAACTTTATCATTCTTAAATCCAAATGGGGGAAGTGGACTCAAGCTCTTGTTTATGAGAATGCCACCCTGTTATGTCAGAAGTGTGGTAAATAGGGTCATGTTTTTTCTGATTGCAAGAAGGTTGTTATGAAGGATGCTCCACTGAAGGATAAAATTCTATTCTGCCCGCCGGCGTTACAGGATAAACTGCTTGACCCAAGCACTAGTGGGGTTGGTGAGTCATTAAAATCAGGTGAGTTTGATGACTATCCCTTTACGGATGACTTGAATGAACTTCTGAAATCCCTTGTCTCGGGGGAAAAGATAGAAACCAATTTGAAAATAAGCTACTCTAAAGGGCTGGAAAAGGGTGAAGTCTCTTCGTTTCTGGAAGCAGATTTGGTTTCCTGTGTCTGCCCGGGAATGGAAGCTTCTAGATCTTCTCTTGTATCTAATATGTGTCTGGTTTCTGCCATGAAAAAGATGGATGTAGAAAGTGCTGGCAATCCTGGTTGTGAGACCACGGTGGACGTCTCGGTCACTTCTTAGTGCCCCGAGGGTGCTTTATTTTCTACCCCCTCTAAGGTTGGTATGACTAACCCGCGTATTCCTACTCCTCAACCGGCTATTTTAGAGGACTGCTCCTTGGAGGTAACTAAGTCTGTTATTCTCTCCCCGAGCTCTAAACTGACAGCCTCGGCGGAGGGTGATTTCTTGGAGGACTGGCAGAACCCAAAAAGGAAAACAAGGAATAAAAAAATGGATGTTGGAATGGAAAGTAGAGTGGGAAGACCTTCAAAGAGATTATCTAGGCACAAAGCCACGGCTAGGGATATTGCCAGCGACAGGAAATCTACCCTTGATTTAGCTCACAAAAGAAAGAAATGAACTTCCTTTCATGGAACATGAGAGGACTAAACAATCCTCTAAAACAATATGCCTTAAGGCAATATATTTTTGATATGAAGTTAGATGTCCTGCTGCTCCAGGAATTCAAAATGACCTACCAGTCATTTTCCTCTGTTGTCAATAAGAAATGGCCAGGATCTGCCTTCTTTTATAGTGAGGCGGATGGTGCTTCGGGCGGTGTTACTACTTTGTGGAATCTTGCTAAATTTTTGGGCAAAGCATTTTCCTTTTCTCAAAATTATCTTGCTGTGACTCTTAAAATTGACAATCTCACCTAGCACTTGTTTAATATCTATGCGCCGAATTCTAGAGGTGGAAGAAAGAAGATGTGGGAGGAAGTGTCATCCTTGATAATGAATAACAACAGCGCATGGTTTATGGTTGCTGGAGACTTTAATTCCCCCCTTTTCCCTTCGGAGAAACTGGGTGGCTTGATAGACTATAGTGATAGTAGGAATGATCTGGCTGATTTTATTAACATTACTGGTTTTCTAGACTTGGAGTTAAAGGGAAATCCTTTTATGTGATCGAACAATAGGAAGGGCATTCATCTTATTTAGGTTCGGCTGGATAGGGTCCTTGTCTCTGCTGGCTGGGATCTTGGTCGCAATGCCTCTCTTACCTCCCTCCCCAAGACTGTCTCTGATCATAATCCTATCATCCTTCAGTGGTCTAACAAACCTTTTTTGGGCCCACACCCTTTTAGATTTGAGATAATTTGGATGTCTCACCATGATTTTAGAAAACTCATTGAGAATTGGTGGAGCTACCCTGTTCAAGGCTCGGCTATGTATAGAATATCCCAAAAATTGGAACTTATTAGGAAAGAAGCCAAGGGTTGGTCTAAGGCGACTTTCAGTGACTTTTTCAAAACTAAGAAGATGATCAAGGACAAGCTTGAGGGGTTCCAAAGGATCATGGCCTCAGGTCATTCTCAACAACCTGTTCATGTTGAAGAAGAAAACTAGAGGAAAAAGTGGAAGGATATTTTAAGTAAAGAAGAAATATATTGGAAGCAAAGATCAAGAGTCCAATGGCTCAAGGAGGGTGATAGGAACTCTTCCTTTTTCCATAGGATGGCCAACAAACATCAAAAGAGGAATACCATTAAGTGTTTGATGAATGATTATAATCAAGAAGTCAAGGAGGCTAATAAAATTGGAGAGGTTGTTGAACAGTACTTTAGATAGATCTACTTTGACACTGACACTCCCCCTTCTGATGATCTTCAGGCGAGGCTCTTGGGTCACCTCCCACTTGGTATCAGTGAGTCTGACAATCGTCAACTCTATGTCCCTGTGACTGTGGAAGAGGTTCAAACTGCTGTGTTTGCTATGGGTGCCTATAAGGACCCAGGACCGGATGGTTTCCCTCTTGCCTTCTTCCAAGAATATTGGGACATTGTCAGCTATGATATTACAATGGTTGTTAAAGACTTTTTTAGGACTAGTAAATTGCTAAAGAAATTAAACAATACTTTCATTGTGCTTTTTCCTAAAGTGCAGGATCCCTTACGCATGACTGACTTCAGACCAATAAGTCTTTGTAACATTGTCTACAATTTTTTTCCAAAGTCCTTGTCAACCTTTTGAAGCCATTATTAGACAAAATAATCCGTAGATGCCAGAATGGGTTTGTGCCAGGAAGACAAATCCTGGATGCTGCTATTGTGACTCATGAAATAATTCATTCTATGGAGAAAAGTAAGAACCAAGGTATGGCTTTTAAACTTGACATTTCCAAAGCCTATGATAGGGTCAGATGGAAGTTTTTGTATTATGTCCTTGCTAAGCATGACTTTAATGATAGAGTGATTGGTATCATCAGGGAGTGTGTGGAATCTGTTCAGTATTAGGTGCTTGTCAATGGGATCCCTTGGGGTTCCTTTAAAGCTAGTAAAGGTCTTAGGCAGGGGGATCCCCTCTCCCCCTACCTATTCATCATGGTGGTTGAGGTCTTGGGAAGGAATTTTCTTTCCTTGCTCAACTCAGGGAAAATTTAGGGGATTAGAGCTGCCTCCACCCTTCCTCCCTCCATTCTCTAACAGCTTGTTGATGATACGTTCCTTTTTGGAAAGTCCTCTGTGATTGAAGCTAGAGAATGGAAATGCCTCCTGCAGGATTATGCTTGTGCTTCTGGTCAATTTATAAATTATAACAAAAGTAGTGTCTATTTCTTCAACACAAGAGTTGATCTCCAAGCTAAGATTTTAGCCATCCTGGGTTGCCTGAGTGCTTCTCTTCCAGGGATCTACTTGGGCCTGCCGCTTACTATTAAAGAGGTGTCACACAACATTTGGAATGGTATTCTAGAGAGAATGCAAAAGAAACTTGTTGGTTGGAAAGGCCAGCTTCTTAGTAATGCTAGTAAACTCCAACTTCTTAAAGCCTCCCTCCAAGGAATTCTGGTCTACTTTATTTCTCTCTTTAGAATTTCAGGCTCCATGGCTGATAAGTTGGAAAGAATTCAAAGGTCCTTTCTCTGGATGAGAATGGAGGAAAAGAAAAGACTTGCCCTGGTGAATTGGGACACGGTCTGTCACCCCAAATGTCAAGGGGGCCTGGGGATCAGGAAGATTACTAATTTAAACAAAGCCCTTATTGCCAAGATTGGATGGAGTTTGGTTCAGGAAAGGGCAGAATGGTTTAATGTAATGAAGGCCAAATACCTTAATCAGACAATTTTTTTTAGAGCTTTGGACCTGATTGATCTTCCTCCGAGCTTCAAGATTTGGAACAATATCCTTAAGAGTAGGTCCATCTTGAAGGAAGGGGTCAGATGGAAAATTGGTAATGGGAGATCAATTAGGTTCTGGGAGGACAGTTGGATTGGGAGTAGACCCCTTGCTGACAGTCACTTTAATATATTAAGGGAACATGCTGAAAATTTCATTGGTACTTACATTTCTAATTATACCTCACCCAGAGCTAGATGGAAAACTCTGAAGTTGTCTTTCTTACATTATCCTAACCTTCTACCAAATGTTTTGGAGCTTCAAGAGCTTTTGAAAATGGCCAGACTCCCTCTATTTCCCAAGGAGGACATAATTTTCTAGTCAAAGAATCACTCTGGGGAGTTCACTATTAAGTCTGCTTATCTGCTGCTTCTCAGGTTTGGTGGTGATGAGTAGTGCTGGAGGAAAGTTTGGTTCCATCAGTTCATCCCTAAAATAAAATTCTTTTGGTGGACCTTCATCCATGGGAAAATTTTAACTATTGATAACCTTGTCAAGAGAGGCTTTCAATTCCCTAATTGGTGTACTTTTTGTAGAAGGGAAGAAGAAACCATCCCCCATCTTTTTTATTCATTGCCAGTTTGCTACCCTGGTCTGGCAGAATGTTTTACAGAGACTGAACATCTCTTGGGTTTTTAGTAGAGATATCCACCAATTCATCTTAAATTGGAAATGCCCCTCCAATCATCCTTTAATTAAATTGCTTTAGCAACTTATTCCACCCCACATCTGCTGGTGCTTGTGGAAAGAAAGGAATAACAGGATTTTCAGAGAAAAGGCAAACAATGTGGATGGTCTACTGATAATTCTTAATAAGCTACTCCTGGATAATATCTCAACATGTAAATGGAAGATGCCTACTAATCCCCCAACTACTTGGGATAGAAATATTGCTACTGCTTGGAATTTACCCAATGAGTTCCTCAGATTTGACAACTCCAAATCAATTATTAGGAAGCATACTAGATGGAGAAACCCTAAACCACCCTGGGTTAAGCTTAACTTTGATGGGGCGGCTAGGGGAGGGATGTCAGCTGCTGGAAGTATAATTAGGGACCATTTTGGCAGCCTGGTTGCTGCCTATGCGGGGAAATTAAGAGATCATACTAGTAACTAGGCTGAAGGCATGGCTCTCCTCTGGGGTCTTAAGATTGCGCTGTCAATTGGTGTCAAGACTTTGGAAATTGAAGGTGACTCAATGCTAATTGTGGAAGCCACTAAAGGGAAGATGAAAGTGGGATGGTTCCTAAATGGTATTTTGGAGGACATTTTCCCTCTCCTAAATGCTCTTTAGGACTTTTCTATCTAGTATGTCTTCAGAGAAGGGAATGCGACTGCTGACAACTTAGCGGCGATGGGTCTTGATATTGAAGGGCTTAGGTGTTGGCAAAAAGAGGTTTCTTTTCCCCCCTCGGCTTTGGTGTGTTTAAAGGAAGATCTTAAACATCTAAATGATGAGTCCTAGATGGTGCTTACGTATTTTTGCTAGGCTCCTTCTAACTTTGGTTGGAATTTCTGGCAGGAGCTGGCTTTTGAATTTTTGGCCATTTTGTGAGGTGATGGGTTTCATATGTTTGTTTGATGGCTTGTACGACCTCATGTGGGCGGGTGATGTGGCAAATCTTTCTATCCTCACTGACCGATGGTGTCATCATTTTTTGAACCCCCTAAATTTTTGTGTTCATCTTTTTAAGATTGCAAATTTCATGAGATTTATTGTGACGGCTAAGTACTACGCCAATATCATGCCCTTACATGCTCTGGGCGATTCGCACGAGGGAGCTACTGCCCTTGCATGGGTTGTGAGAAGTCACATTTATTGCCTCTATTTTTGACTTTTATGGTCACTATTCGCTGGCCTTTCCCCTCTCGATGCTTCTAGAACTGACTACCAACTCTTCTGCCCTGGTTTGCCTGTTCTAGTCATTGGCATTTTTGGTGTGGGCTCTATGGGTGGGGACAGAGTGTGTGTGGAGCTGGACAGGTGTGACGAGTGGAAAGCGGATGCCACTATTTGGCACATCTGTAAAGAG